>JARQOC010002034.1:0-30911 GCA_033576535.1 Allobates femoralis
ACAAAAGAGGGTGGTGCAGGAGCTGTGTAATACACAATGCGTTGCAAATAACACACCATCTTGTTATTTTAAAAAGGTAAAAAAAATTATTTTTAATTAAACTTTAATTATACACATTACACGTCGCAACATTGCATGCAATTTCATTTGCAATTTGCTAGTTGCAGTGAAATCATGAACACATTATTCTATTTGTACACAGTAACAAAATAATAAAATGTGTTCGTGATTTCACTGACACCAGCAAATTTACAGTGAAATTGCATGCAATGTTGCAACGTCTAATGGTACCCTAATAACAAATTTTTTTAATTATAACATTTTGTATTTTTTTTTTAATTTTTTTTTTTTTTATTTGTTTTTATTTTTTAAAATATTGAAAATAATTAAAACATTTCAAACATAAATATGACAATTAAAAATATGTTCAATTATCATTTAATAATGAAAATTTTAAAACATCACTTGAAATTTGCTAGTTGCAGTGAAATCATGAACACATTATTCTATTTGTACACATCAACAAAATAAAAAAATGTGTCCGTGATTTCACTGACACAAGCAAATTTACGGTGAAATTGCATGCAATGTTGCAACGTCTAATGGTACCCTAAGAACAAATTTTTTTAACTATAACATTTTGTATTTTTTTTTTAAATTTTTTTTTTTTTTAATTTGTTTTTATTTTTTAAAATATTGAAAATAATTAAAACATTTCAAACATAAATATGACAATTAAAAATATGTTAAATTATCATGTAACAATGAAAATTTTTAAACATCAACCATAAAGATGTATAACTATGTACAGCTATTATAACATTGAACTTTACAATAATAACACTTTCTACATGTCAAATAAATAATTACACATTCAGAATTTTGTACAATAAACATAACCGGCATGAAATTATAACAAATTAAACCATTTCATCCTGCCATGACACTCTTCCCTGCTCAGACATAAAATAATGGGCAAATTTGTCTCTAATTTCTGAAACAGCCAGAGTTGTTCTTACGCGACGTGTTCGGTAGTCCTGTAAATGTGGTGTCTGCAATGGCATCACGGTCCAAATGAAATTGTTCTTTGGCCAAAACATAGTTATGCAGAACCACACAGGCTTTCACAATGTCGTCCACAGACTCTGGCTGCATTTGTATGGCCTTTCCCAAAATGCGCCATTTTGCGGTTAACAGTCCAAAAGCGCATTCCACCACTCTTCTTGCCCTTGTGAGTCTGTAATTGTAAATCCGTTTTGCATGACACAATCCACGGCTGGCATAAGGCTTCAATAGGTTCTCGCACATTTGAAAAGCCTCATCTGCTACAATTACGAAGGGCATAGGCGGTCCATCTGTGTGCGGCAGAGGCCTTGGTGGTGGAATGTCAAAGTTGCTGGTATAAATCCGGCGTCCCATGGGAGATTGCTTAAAAACCTGGGAGTCATTTGATCGTCCATAAGACCCAATGTCAACGGCAACAAAGCGACATTGGGAATCCGCGATCGCCATCAGTACGATTGAAAAGTATTTCTTATAATTAAAGTATTCAGAACTGCTCCCAGCAGGTTTAAGAATCCGGATGTGCTTGCCGTCCAGAGCTCCAACGCAGTTTGGAAAATTGGTGATCTCTTCAAACTTGGCAGCAGATGACATCCACAGGTCCATCGTCGGTTCAGGGAGGAATTCCGGCTGCAACACGTCCCACAGTGCTTTGCAGGTTTCCTTCACAATTCCTGAAATCGTTGAAATTCCAAGCCGGAATTGGAAGTGAAGTGAAGACATGCTTTCTCCACTTCCGAGAAACCTGAAAAATAACAAAAACACAACAGTATCATACTTTGAAAGTTAAAAGACACACAACATTAACATTTTTGAGAAATACACCGTACACAATAAAAAGGTGAAACACAATAATTATCATGGGAATGGGAATATACATGATCAACACCACAGTTTACATAAAAGCAACAAAAGGAAGTACTCAGTCACACTACAGTTTTTTGAAAAATATTTTAAAAATATTAAAAAAATAAATATATTGCTATACTATGTAAAATGATTACTTCAAGCACAATGACACAATAAAACATTTTTGAATGAGCAGGAGGCCCACCCGCAGTGTGCATGACACACGAAATTCATAAAAAAGCAGAAAGTTACTTTTTACATCAGCAGCAAGATGAGGTTTTGAGGCAATCAAACCAATGCAGCGCCACATGCTGTATCATCAACATAACAGACGAAATTTGTGTCACATGCAACAAGACCCATGCATAGTCTATGCTGCTTACGCTCCTTTGCAGCAAGAGCGGTTCTGGCAGATGCGTCAGAAGCAGCAATTGCTTAAAGCAATAAAAAACACAAAAAAAAAAGGATTTTTATTTAAGTTTGCAAGTGACTCATCTGCTGCAACCGTCAGAAACGTCCTTAATGCAAAGAACCACAAGCACAAGACACAAAGCATGGGTATTGCTACATCCAGCATGCAACTCGGGCGTTATGTGGGCAATGCAGCACCACATGGCAGATATGCAGCAAACATCGTCTTGAAGCAGATGTGGAAACACCATAAAAGAACAGCACAGCTGCAACAATTAAAAAAAAAAAAATTTAAAGTAATGCACTTTGACATACAATAAAAGACACATTCCACAGCCAGTGTTCAAAGCCCAAAATACCAACACTTTCACTCATAATACAAGGATTTATAAACAGATAAATTAAACAAAAATTCAATTTGAAATAAAAATAAAATAAAAAAAGTTAAACAGGGTTAAACTTTGTTCACATTTGCATTCCACTGTGCAACGTTCTGCGTATGGCATCCGCAATCTGAGCGCAGCCACCCAAACCCTTATGTTTATAATGGAAGCACACAGTGCTGCACTTGACTGCGCATGACCGTGCACTCCCCTTCACTGCCATATGTGATTTGTGTGCAGAAATCACATAGTCTTTTCCACACCAGGAACGCATGTTACATTCCTGTTGCGGACGACAGTGTGTGATTTGTGCGCAAACATACATCTGCACACAAATCACATATGGCAGTATCAATGGGGAGTGCACGCAGTCAAGAGCAGCACTGTGCACTCCCATTATTAAACATAGGGGCTTGCAGTGGCTGCACTCACATTGCAGAGCACTCTTACGCAGAACACTGCGGAGTGGTACACAAGTGTGAACCCACTCTTTACTGTTGTCGAAACATTGTACATGTGAATGGAAGTGAACACAGCTGCAAGGATGATGTTTTATGCAGATCCATGAATGAGACACAGCATCATACAGATCATCCGCATAAAAGCTGACTTGTGGGCTACATGAAGCAAGCCCCATGCATTGTGTATGTTGCTTGAAGTCCTTTGCATCAAGTGTGGTTATGCTGGGTGCATCGGAGGATGCACTTGTGGCGGAAAAAAAAAATTTAAAATCTCTTTTTTTTGGTTTATTTTTAAATTACGACAAAGACACATCAGCCACATCTTCCAGCACAACCATGCCTGCCATAAAAGAACACAAGTAACCTACACAACACATGGCGCTTAATGCATCCAGCCCACGTCAGGCATTATGCAGCCAATTCCAAAAATGCAGCACCACATGTCGGATCAGCAGACAAATTCACCTTGATAATGATGTTAAAAGGCCAATTGCATGAACACTAGGGGGGCACGAGTCCCACCCACAGTGTGCATAAGACCTTACATTAATACAAATGCAGTCACTTGCACGAACACTATGGGGGGAGCATGAGTCCCACCCACAGTGTGCATGACACCTTACATTAGAAGGCTGGGTTCACATTTGAGGACCCAAACGCAGCATTCTGCAGAGGGGTCCGCAATGTCAACGCAGCGGCACCAAGCTCCTATCTTTATAATGGGAGTGCACGGTGCTGGGCTTGACAGCGCATGACCATGCGCATCCATTCACTCCAATATGTTGTCTGTGCGTAGGCGGATACCTGCGCACAAATCATATCAGTCTCTTCCGCACCAGGGACGCAACATGTTGTGTCCCTGGTGTGGACGAGAGTGTGTGATCTGTGCGTAGGCGTCCGCCTGCGCACAGATCACATATGGGAGTGAATGGGTGCGCACGGTCATGCACTGTCAAGCGCAGCACCGTGCGCTCCCATTATAAAGATAGGAGCTTGCAGCCGCTGCGCACACATGGCGATTCCCCTCCGCTGAACACTGCGGAAGGGAACGCTAATGTGAAGGCAACCATACTAATGCAGTCACTTGCATGAACACTATGGGGGGAGCATGAGTCCCACCCACAGTGTGCATGTCGCCTTACATTAATACTAATGCAGTCACTTGCACGGACACTATGGGGGTAGCATGAGTCCCACCCACAGTGTGCATGACACCTTACATTAATACTAATGCAGTCACTTGCACGGACACTATGGGGGTAGCATGAGTCCCACCCACAGTGTGCATGACACCTTACATTAATACTAATGCAGTCACTTGCACAGACACTATGGGGGTAGCATGAGTACCACCCACAGTGTGCATGACACCTTACATTAATACTAATGCAGTCACTTGCACGGACACTATGGGGGTAGCATGAGTCCCACCCACAGTGTGCATGACACCTTACATTAATACTAATGCAGTCACTTGCACGACACTATGGGGGTAGCATGAGTCCCCCACAGTGTGCATGACACCTTACATTAATACTAATGCAGTCACTTGCACAGACACTATGGGGGGAGCATGAGTCCCACCCACAGTGTGCATGACGCCTTAAATTAATGATAATGCAGTAAAAGGCAATTTTTCACATCAGCAGCACAGTGATATTTTTGGCCAATAAAAGAGGTGATGCTGCATCTGCCTGACCACACACATAATGCCCAACTTATGGACTGAATACGGCAAGCCCCATACATTTTGTATGGTGCCTGCGGTCATTTACAGCAAGTCACATTCTGGCAGGTGCATCAGATGCAGCTCTTGTGTCCATAAAAAAAAAAAAAAAAAAAAATCAAAGGTATTTCCATTTTGTTATAACTACAATTGTGACACATCTGCAGCACCTGCCAGAACTACACTTGACGCAAAGGACCGCAAGCAACATACACAATGCATAGAGCCTGTGATGCAAATCAGCCATTATACAGCAAATGCAGCGCCACCTTCTCACACAAACATCATATTTCTGCAGATGTAAAAAACACAGAGCATGACTGCAAGAAAAAAAAAACATCATTTCATGTTTTAAAACATGAATTTTTAAGGCTGGCTTCAGACTTGAAGATGCATCTGCAGATTTTTGCAGATGCATCTGCATACATACCACGGCCCCTATGTTTATAATGGTGAGCACAGCGGTCTGCAGATGCTTGCGGACCGCCGTGCGCTCTCATTGCCCGCCATTATTGATCTGTGCGCACGCAGATGCCTGTGCACAAATCACACACTCTCGCCTGCACCAGGGACACGACATCTCGGGTCCATGGTGTGGCCAGGATTGTGTGATTTGTGCACAGGCATCCACGTGCGCACAGATCAATAATGGCGGGCAATGAGAGCGCACGGCGGTCCGCAAGCATCAGCAGACCGCCGTGCGCACAATTATAAACATAGGGGCCGCGGTCTGCATGCAGATGCTTGCAGATGCATCTGCAAAACACTGCAGATGCATCTGCAAGTCTGAAGCCAGCCTTAGTTATAGAAAAATAACCACTGCAAACAGTCACAAAACACAACCAGTGTGCACAGCGCCAAAAACAACACGTTCATTCACAATATAATTATTTATCAACTGTTTAAAAAAAAAAACAGCTGACAAATAATTATACAGTGAATGACCAATAGATATAAAACATTGTATGTCTGCAAAAAAAAAAAAAAAATATTGCACTATGCAAATTAAAAAAAAAAAATCAAAAACCACAACCAGTGTGAACAGCACCATAAAGCAAAACCTACATTCATAATACATTTATCAACAGTTTATATAGAAAAAAATAGAAACAAACATACTGATCAATGATAATTATACGGTGAATGACAAAATCAAAAAGCGTGGCTGCAACATAAGCAGTCAAATGCACTATGAGAATTTAAAAAAAAAAAAAATTACAGTGGCCATAGCCACCAAAAACAACACATTCGTTCACAAGAACATTATTTATCAACAGTTTTGAATAAAAACATAAGATTTAAAAAAAAAAAAAAAATCTACAGTCAATGACCAATACATAGAACATGACTACAAGAATAACAGCCATGAATACTTACAATAATGCATTTTAAAAAAATAAAGCCAATGAAAAAAAATAAATTATTAATAATATATATACACACAAACGCACAGTACAATAAAAAAAATCCGTTCTTTGTAAATAAACTTAGGACCAGTTTACTAAAAAAAAATATATATCTATATTTTAAAAAAATATTTAATTAAAAATAAAAAATTCGACTCTGAATAACAACAAACATAAAAAGTCTACATTTTAAAAAATTCGCTCTATTTAAAAAGAAAAAAGTGAAAATAACTACAAAAACACGCCAATAAGCATTTAAAAAAAAAAAAAAAACTTGCATTACCTTAAAGTCACCATTAGTCGCTCCTCTGCAGAAATCGCCCGCCGGAATCTGGTGTCTTCTTTGGTGATGAGTCCTCGAACGCGTCCAAGAAGTTCGTCAAAACTTTCGATGGTCATCCGAAGATAGTCCCGGAATTTATCAGGATGGTTCCGCAGTTCTTCGTATAAAGTGCAGAACACACCACGAGTCATTCGCCTTGATGTGATGGGGTGCACCCAAAATCGCCGCCGTCTCTGTCGCAGTCTTTGTCTTCGTCGCTCATTGTGGTATGCAAGTCCCACAACGCGTGCAATTGCGAAAACCCTTTTAAAATGGGCATCCAATGCACGGAACGACATCGCCATCTTGCAGTAAAATTCCGGAGAAAGATGAAAGTCCAGGAAATGCAAAAATGCAGAAAAAAAAAATAAAAAAAAAAATAAAATCCAGGGAATAAAAGACAATCCACGGAAATCCAAGGAAAATAGGTCCACAATCCAAGCAGTGTCCACTCCAAAAACTGGCAAAGAATGCTTGGACAACAAAAAAAAAAATTTCTTTATATACCTGTGGGCGGGTACTTAAAGTGCGGGAAAAACCGCGTTTGCCGCACTTGCGGCACACTTGCGGCACACTTGCGGCAAGAATGCGGCAAGCCCCATTCATTTCCTATGGGACTTGCGGCACTTGCGGCAAGTGCGGTTTTTTTACAAATTTCAACGCCAGTTGCGGCAATGCGGATTTTACCGCATTTGTGCCGCAACTGGCAAATGCGGTTACATGCGGATTTTACCGCAAGTGACAGTTGCGGTATGAATGCGGTATTAACGGTCAATACCGCAAATGCCGCGAATTATGAAAAACGCTGATGTGAAAGGGCCCTTATGCGGCGAACGCGGCAGATGCGGTTACACTTGCGGCACGGTTGCGGTAATCCCCATAGAAAGTATAGGGGGACTTGCGGCAAGTGCGGTTTTACAGCTGCGGCAAGTGCGGTTTTGCACTTGCGGCAGGTTTGCCCGCGAAAAAACCCGCGGCTGACTGCGCTGTTGCTGGGTGGCGACCCTTTTTGCCTACCAATCACTATACTCCCCTTTGCCTACCAATCACTATACTCCCCCCCCCCCCCCCGCCGCAATTTTGTAGTGTTTACTTTAACTTTTCCTCACAAATTATTCCTGCCTTGGTGATCCTGTGGGACGGACGTCGGAAAACCAGTGTTTGAACCTCATCCCTACAATATCAGCTAACATATCTTTTTGGGCCAATATAATTGATTATTAATTATTATTATTTATTAATATTATTATTATTAATTATTAATATTATTATTATTAGTGTTAACATTAATTATTATTATTAATCGATTATTAATATTATTATTATATTGATATATTCATAATTATATATATAGAGAGAGATATTAGAGATATATATATAGATATAGAATATATATTGATATATTAATCTTTATATATAGATATATTGTATATTAATTTATATATATATATATATATATATTGTATATTAATCTATATATATATATATATATTGTATATTGTATATTAATCTATATATATATATATATATATATATATATATTGTATATTAATATATATATATATATATATATATTGTATATTAATATATATATAGATATTGTATATTAATCTATATATATATATAGATATTGTATATTAATCTATATATATATATATATATATATATAGATATTGTATATTAATCTATATATATATATAGATATTGTATATTAATCTATATATATATAGAGAGATTGTATATTAATCTATATATATATATATATATATATATATATATTGTATATTAATCTATATATATATATATATATTGTATATTAATCTATATATATATATATATATTGTATATTCACCCCCTAAAAAGTATTCACACCCCCAAAAAAGTATTCAATCCCCCCCAAAAAGTATTGAACCCCCCTCAATAAGTATTTAACCCCCCCAAACAGTATTGAAACCCCCCCAATAAGTATTGAACCCCCCCAAAAAAGTATTGAACACCCCCCAATAAGTATTGAACCCCCCCAATAAGTATTGAACCCTCCCAATAAGTATTGAACCCCCTCAAAAAGTATTGAACCCCCCCAATAAGTATTGAACCCCCCCCAAAAAGTATTCAACCCCCCCAAAAAGTATTGAACCCCCCCAAAAAGTATTCAACCCTCCCCAAAAAGTATTCAACTCCACTCATGATATATTTTTATTATATTATTTATATATAAAAATATATTGTATATATTGGTAAAGATTATTGATCTATACATCAGTGTTTATTTGAAATCGTGGCAGATGCGGTGAAAAAAACTGCATCTGCCGCGATTAACGCATACTGGCTGCACATGCGGCGCGGTTGCAGTAATTCACATACAAAGTATAGGGGGACTTGCGGCAGGTGCGGCACATGCGGTTTTGCACTTGCGGCAGGTGCGGCCACGACAAAAACCACGGCTGACTGTGGTTTTTTTGGCAGCCGCACTTGCCACAAGTGCAACACCACACTTGCCACACCTGCCGCAAGTCCACCTATACTTTCTGTGGGGATTACCGCAACCGTGCCGCAAGTGCAGCGGTTATGCAGCAATCGCGGCAGATGCGGTTTTTTCACAGCATCTGCCGCGATTTGAAAAAAATGATGATGTGATAGGGCCCTAACTTTTATTTTATACAATATATATATATATATATATATATACACTTCATATACATATATATATATATAATAAATTGTAATATATCATATACATAATTTATTTAAGTTCAGAATATATATAAAATATATTTTTTTTATATATTTTAGGATAAAATTTATATATAAAAATATATTGTATATAATAAAAATTATCAATATAAATATTACTACTTTTACTATATTGTTATGCAGAATGTATATTCATTGCTTCCTTAAATAATATACTGTAGCTATTATTGGATACATTTTTCTGTACTGTGCTCAATATGAGCTCTGACAAACAAAAAAGCTCTGTTAGAGCTAAGAATGCTGCACGCCAGCGCAAGAAGCGTGCGCAGGAAGATCCGGAAAAAAAAACGTCTCCGTTTGCTTAAGGTCAAGACGGCTTTGAATACAAGAATTGTAAAGGAGTCTGCTGAAGAAAGAAGCAGTCGGTTGGCCAAAAAAGCTGAGGCGGAACGCAAAAGACGCAAACAACAAAAGGTGAAGGTGCAAGGAGAACCATCTACCTCTGATATGGCGTCCACATCTGTGTCTCCAACACTTTGTGAAACTGAACTGCCTTCAACATCTGGCACAAGTAAAGTGAAGGGCAAATGTTCTACTAAAAGAAGAACAGACAAGACTGCTTCTGCCATGACAAGACACAAATTGGCTAAAGTCAAACGTTTACAAATTATGTCACCTAACTCAAAACAACGCCGTTTGGCCCATTTGGCTGCCTCACAGCGTCAACTACGCAAAAAAAAAACCCTCAGTAAGAAGTCTCCAGTCACTACTTCTTTTGTTGGATGTCTTGACAGTTCTACACAGCCACGCCTTATTTATGTAGGCATCTACAGAAAAGGTCATCTGTTGGTCACTTCACCTACGTCATCAATCCCTATTGGCTTTACTGATGACGATACCTGTATTTTACAACATACCTGTGGGCCCATGAATATGTTATGTGAACATTGTGAAGCACAACATTTTGAGGCTGAAAGGCCATCTGATGGACAGTTCTCCCTTTGTTGTCACAAGGGCAAAGTTCAGGTACCATTACCTCAGTACCCTGAGCTCTTCACTACTTTACTGAAAGGAGACAGCCCATATAGTAAAAATCTCATGGACAATATCAGGAGCATTAATAGCTCCTTTGCATTTTCTTCCATGGGTGCAAGTGTTTCTCAACCACCTGGACACGGTCCTTACTGTTTCCGGATTCACGGCCAAATTTACCATAGAACTGGAACTCTCCACCCCGCTGAAGGTCAAGTTCCTGCATATGCACAGCTGTATATTTTGGATAGTGCTACTGCTACTGAACAACGCCTACAGTCTCCAGAAAATCTCAAATGTAATCCAGCCTTGATGAGAATTATTGCTGAGCAATTAGAAGGTATTAATCCCTTTGTTTCAGCCTACAAAATGTTACGGCACGTGGAGGAAGAAGAAGAACACAAAGCATTGGAACATGGCACAAACATGCCCAATATCATCATGGCAATTAAACAAGACAGAGAGCAAGACCCAAGACGGTATAACAACCCTACTGTCCATGAAGTCGCTGTCGTCTTTGAAAATGCTGATGGAGAGCCACCATTTAATAGAGACATTTTAATACATCTAAAACCAGACCCAAAGAATCTGTTGGCCCCCAGAACACAGCAAATAAGCATTTTACACAGTAATTTGGATGCATTATTGTATCCATTGTTTTTCCCTCATGGAGAGCAAGGGTGGCATGAAGCACTCAAGCAGCAAGGCCAAAATCCTCGCAGGGTGACACAACTGCAGTATTACTGTTATTTGCTGTCAGTACGGAAAGAATTCAATCCTGTCCTTAATGGTGGTAAACTGACACAGCAGTACTTGGTGGATGCCTATGTTAAAATCGAGGCGAATCGTTTAAATTATATACGCCAACACCAGAAGGATTTGAAAGTAGAAGATTATTGTCTCCTTCAGGAACATTTGCTGAGAAAATCCATAGAAAAACAAATCCCCATTGGCAAGACGGTAATTTTACCATCTTCCTTTGAGGGAAGTCCCCGCAATATGCAGCAGCGGTATCAAGATGCCATGGCGATTGTAACTAAATTTGGAAGACCAGATCTTTTTATAACGATGACCTGTAATACAAAATGGAGTGAAATTGCAACCAATTTACAGCCATGGCAGCGTGCTGAACATCGACCGGATTTAGTGGCCCGTGTATTCAGGATTAAACTTGAAGCCCTTTTGAAAGATATTAATTGTGGATTATTTGGTAAGGTTTGTGCTATGGTTCATGTGATAGAATTTCAAAAGCGAGGCCTACCACATGCTCACATTCTAATTATTCTGGATGCAAACTCAAAACTAAGAACTGAGGTGGAAGTGGACAATACTGTTTGGGCTGAAATTCCTGATCCATCACATTACCCTGTGCTCCATCAAATTGTCATGCAACACATGATCCATGGCCCCTGTGGACAACACAATCCCAATTCTCCATGTATGGAGAATGGAAAGTGTAAAAAAGCTTTTCCCAAAAAGTTTCAAACAAAAACTATTATACCTGAGGATGCATATCCAAGTTATCAAAGAAACGAAGGACCTTCTTTTCCACACCATTCCAAGATGATTGATAATTCTTGGGTGGTTCCTTATAACCCTTTCCTTTTATTAAAATATAAGTGCCATATTAATGTGGAAGTATGCGCTTCCATTCAGAGCGTAAAATACCTCTTCAAATATGTCTACAAAGGTCATGATAAAGCCAATGTGGAAATTTGTGAAACCAACATCAGACACGATGAAACTCATAAATTCATGGATTCCAGATATGTCAGTGCACCAGAGGCAGCTTGGCGAATCTTTGCTTTCCCAATGCATAGACAATCTCACAGCATTAGTCGTCTTGCAGTACATCTGCCTCATTCACAATCACTTTTTTTTCACGAGGGTGATTCTGTGGACAACATCACTTATTTAATGGACAGACAATCAACACTCATGGCCTACTTTGCCCTCAATGAGAATGATTCCAATGCTCATGAGTACTTATATCGTCAAATTCCTGAGCATTATGTTTGGAAAGAAGGTGCATGGGAAGTTAGAAGGAGAGGAGGTGCTTCAGTCATTGGTAGACTCTACACTGTTAGTATTCAAGAACAAGAACGGTACTATTTAAGGCTGTTGTTACTCCATGTTAAAGGAGCTACAAGTTTTGACAACCTTAAGACTGTTAAAGAAGTCACATACCCAACTTTTAAAGAGGCGGCATTAGCCCTTGGATTGCTCTTCGATGACACTGTTTGGAGAAAAACTTTATTGGATGCCTGTGTTCTCAATATGCCTGCACAGCTCCGTGACATGTTTGCATATATATGTGTCTTTGGTCCTCCTAATCATCCCCTGGAGTTGTGGCAAGAATTTAAACAACACTTCGTTCAAGATTACTGCCATGCCTACCACCCTGACACTGATGATTGTGAGCACTGTGAAGGATATGCCATGACTGATGTTGAACATGTTTTAAAATTTCATGCAAAACATTTTAATGATTTTAATCTGCCACGCCCAAAAAGAAAACCACACATTCGTCCTCAATATAACAAAGAAGAAGAGTTAGTAAGAGCACGTGAAATGAAAGTTACCTTAAACGATCAACAACGTTTGGCCTATAACGCAATCCATAAAGCTTTAGAGCTTGGGTCTCAAACACGCGGCCCGAGGGCCGCATGCGGCCCCTGGGGCTTCACTATGCGGCCCGCGGCACCTTGGACAATTTAATGATGCATCACTCCAGTGCAGGGGGTCGCTGCAGTCCCCATGTGTGATGACTTCCGTCCGCGGCACTAACAAGCTCTGCCACTCAGCAAGATCAATGCAAGCTGCCAGCCAATGAGAGGCCCAAATGTGACATCCTATTCCACCATCAGCTGCGGGCCTCTCATTGGCTGGCACCTTGCATTGATCTTGCTGAGCAACAGAGCTTGTCTGAGCGGCGGCTGGAGGAAGTCATAGCACAGCGGGGGGACTGCGGCAGCCCCCTGCACTGGAGCGATGTATCATTAAAGTGAGAAAAGTGTGAGTGGGTGTGTGTTTGAGGGTGAGTGTGTGAGGGTGTGAGTATGTGAGTGAGGATGTGTTTATAAGAAAGTGTGTATGAGGTGTGTGTGTGAGTTTCAGTGTGTGTACGAGAGTGTGTGAGTGTGTGTATGAGAGTGTGTGTGTGTGTGTGTGTGTGTGTGTGTGAGGGTTTGTGTGTGTGAGAGGGTTTGTGTATGTGAGTGTGAATGAGTGTGTAAAAAGAAGGTAAAACTGGATGGGGGCATCACTATGAAAGTAAATCAGGATAGGGGACATACCTAGAAAAGGGGATCAGGATGGGGGATAATCAGTACAAAAGGGGACCAGGATGCGGGACCTCACTAGAAAAGGGTATCAGGATGGGGACATCACTACAAAATGGAACCGGGATGAGGGACATCACTACTAAAGGGGATCGGGATGGGGGTCATTAGTAGAGAAAGGACATTACTACAGGATGGGGACATTACTACATGAAGGGGATCAGGATTTGTACTTTACTACACTGAGCAAAAAATTCTGGTGTTACTAAAAATATCACTTAGTCCTACAAGGGATGTGGCCCCCCGCTGAAAATGTTTTTCTATGTGCGGCCCACCAACCCAGCCGAGTTTGAGACCCCTGCTTTAGAGGATACAAGTGATAAGCCAAAGTGCTTTTTCATTGACGGACCAGGTGGAAGTGGGAAAACATATCTCTATCATCTATTGATTCATGAACTGAGAGGAGAAGGAGAAGTTGTCTCACCTGCAGCCAGTACAGGGATTGCTGCTAATCTATTGCAAGGAGGAAGAACTATCCATTCACTGTATGGCATACCAATACCAATTAATGAGACATCTGTTTCAAGAATCAAAAATGATACTGATGCGGCCCAACATTTGAAGACTACCAAACTCTTCATCATCGATGAGTCTACTATGTTGTCAAAATACGCTTTGCATGTAATTGATCAATTATTACGGGATGTCATGACAACTGATGTTTCCAAGAAAAACAAATTACCCTTTGGAGGGAAAGTCATTGTTCTGGGAGGAGACTTTCGGCAGTGTCTTCCTATCATCTCTCATGGAACAAGGACAGACATCGTAGAGAGCTGCATTAAATATTCACGACAATGGCAGCTTTTCAATCAATTGCCGCTCATTAACAACATGCGCTCCATTGATTCTGATTATAGCAATTGGTTAATTCAATTGGGAAATGGAGAATTGTCCAATGATTACAACCTTGGTGATGATGTCATTGAGATCCCGCAAGACATGATCTGCACTGGCTCTTTAATCTTGGATATATTTGGTGAAAACATTGTCATTGATGTGAATGATGACGAAAGTATTCAGAATGCTGCATCACATGCCATTCTTTGTCCCAAAAATGACGCTGTGGATTTGATCAATTCAAAAGTTATGGATTGTATTCCTGGAGAATACATTGAATATATGAGCGACGATTCCATTGATCCAGATGAGACGGAAAATCCCGAACAATATCCCGTGGAATTTCTGAATTCAATAACACCTACAGGAATGCCTTCTCATCTCCTGAAATTAAAAGTTGGTACAATTGTAATGCTTTTGCGTAATTTTAACAGCAGAAAAGGACTTTGCAACGGGACTCGCATGATTGTTATTGCTTTGTTTGATAACTTGATACAAGCAAAAGTAATTTCTGGCTCGGATGAAGGAAATGTAGTCTTCATTCCAAGAATTGATCTCTGTCCATCAGAGACTGGATTGCCTTTCAAACTAAGACGTCGACAATTTCCCGTGAAGCCTGCCTTTGCCATGACCATAAATAAATCACAAGGCCAAACATTGGAGAAAGTGGGAATTTATTTGCCAGAACCTCTTTTTGGTCATGGACAATTATATGTGGCTTTCTCACGTGTGAAGAGACGATGCAATGTGAAGGTGAAAGTGGTGGATTCATGCATTCAAGGCAAATTGGTGCCTAACAGTGAGAAAGTCTTCACCAAAAATATTGTCTATCGGAATATTTTGGGATGAACTTTTGCCTATTTTATTTTTTTAACCTTTTCTATTTAAAAAAAAAAAAAATTAGTTTAGTCTTTACATTTTCAGTTTTTAATGTACATAGTTGGTACAATATTTGTGGAAATACACATTACAGTTTTCATCGGAGATGTGTATCATTCTGATTTTCTCACAGGGTGATAGAAACCACTATTTAAAGCTCCAGTACTCTACGTGCTGAGAGATTTGATTCTTATTCTTTAAAGGGAGAGGTTTTTGTGAACAGCTAAGAGACGGGTGGCACGGCTGTTCACACACATCTCATTACCAAGGTGTGTTCCACATGTTTAGATAGATAGGGACATACATAAATTATTAATTAGATTCTACCACGCCATTTTTCTTAGATTTTTTCACTTAGTTGAGGAATATACTAAATGATAATTATTGGTCATGAAGGACTCACCAACAACATACTTGCTGTAATTTTCATAATTGCATATATGCAATTTGTACTTAACTTGCGGTTTGTGCAGACAACATAGTTGCGGCAGTCTCATCCACAACAACTGCAGTCACCTGTGGTTAGTTAGTGGATGCATCTTATGCACCTGCTGAAGCTACGTTAACTCCATTTACCGTAGGTTAACTACAAGTTTTTTTGTTATTGCACGGATATTGCTGCAAGTCTGTAGCTGGTAACTCCTTCTGTATCAATTTACAAAATTTTATTATTTACATCACAATCCTCAAAAAATCTAAGAAAAATCCAGCCATAAAAAAATTTCTAAATTATATCAATTCGGATTTAGTTAGAGTAGGTCCCACCAGGCGTAAGGGCATCTTGACGCGATTGGTGGGCTGACACAAACTGGCTGATACACACATTACTACTGTTAATTCATCAATTCAAACGATTGACACATTAAGAAGTATTGCTACTTTGTGTTCTAAGACCCTTACAACATAATAGTTCAATTTTCCTTAAATGATATCAACCATACAAATATATGTAGTTGGTGTAAAGATGTCATTGGAATAATTGGATTATTATTTGAAATTCTTAAAAAAAATGTAAAAATATTCTAGACACCCGATGCATTTGCATCGGGCTCACAGCTAGTTTTCAATAAAAAGATAATTGAAAGAAAGAAAGAAAGTAATTGAAATTGAACCGTGTGACGTTGCCATAACTGTCCTTCCCGCTCTTTTCTCTCCAATCAAGCTCCTCCCACCAGGACCGGTTACCCTGGTAACGGCTTTAGCCAATTGGTCCCCTAGCTCTAAGTGTATAAATGCGGGGATGAGGGCCTCAGGTTGAACATTACCATCCTCTGGTGACAGGGATACTATACACACTTATCTGGGTGCAGTACCCCTGTACCCCTTCTGTGGCGCACTGACCAGTGGAGCACCACAAATACAGAAACTCCCCTACAGTGAGAACCTCATTATACACCCTGTGATGAATACAGAACCTCCCCTGTATAGTGACCTCCTCATTATACACCCTGTGATGAATACAGAACCTCCCCTGTACAGTGACCTCCTCATTATACACCCTGTGATGAATACAGAACCTCCCCTGTACAGTGACCTCATCATTATACACCCTGTGGTAAATACAGACCCTCCCCTGTACAGTGACCTCCTCATTATACACCCTGTGATGAATACAGAACCTCCCCTGTACAGTGACCTCCTCATTATACACCCTGTGATGTATACAAAACCTCCCCTGTACAGTGATCTCCTCATTATACACCCTGTGATGTATACAAAACCTCCCCTGTACAGTGATCTCCTCATTATACACCCTGGGATAAATATAGACCCTCCCCTGTACAGTGATCCCCTCATTATATACCCTGTGATGAATACAGAACCTCCCCTGTACAGTTACCTCCTCATTATACACCCTGTGAGTAATACAGAACCTCCCCTGTACAGTGACCTCCTCATTATACACCCTGTGATGAATACAGAACCTCCCCTGTACAGTGACCTCCTCATTATATACCCTGTGATGAATACAGAACCTCCCCTGTACAGTGATCTCCCCATTATACACCCTGTGATGAATACAGAACCTCCCCTGAACAGTGATCTCCTCATTATACACCCTGTGATGAACACAGACCTCCCCTGTACAGTGAGAACCTCATTATACACCCTGTGATGAATACAGACCTCCCCTGTACAGTGAGAACCTCATTATACACCATGTGATGAATACAGACCTCCCCTGTACAGTGAGAACCTCATTATACACCCTGTGATGTATACAAAACCTCGCCTGTACAGTGAGAACCTCATTATACACCCTGTGATGAATACATAACCTCCCCTGTACAGTGACCTGCTCATTATACACCCTGTGATAAAAACAGAACCTCCCCTGTACAGTCAGCTATACTAATAATATATAATAACCTCCTCATTATACACCCTGTGATGAATACAGAACCTCCCCTGTACAGTGATCTCATTATACACCCTGTGATAAATACAGACCTCCCCTGTACAGTGACCTCCTCATTATACACCCTGTGAAGAATACAGAACCTCCCTGTACAGTGACCTCCTCATTATACACCCTGTGATGAATACAGAACCTCCCCTGTACAGTGACCTCCTCATTATACACCCTGTGATGAATACAGAACCTCCCCTGTACAGTCAGCTATAATAATAATATATAATAACCTCCTCATTATAAACCCTGTGATGAATACAGAACTTCCCCTGTACAGTGATCTCCTCATTATACACCCTGTGATGAATACAGAACCTCCCCTGTACAGTCAGCTATAATAATAATATATAATAACCTCCTCTTTATACACCCTGTGATGAATACAGAACCTCCCCTGTGCAGTGATCTCCTCATTATACACCCTGTGATGAATACAGACTTTCCCTGTACAGTGACCTCCTCATTATACACCCTGTGATGAATACAGACTTTCCCTGTACAGTGATCTCATTATACACCCTGTGATAAATACAGAACCTCCCCTGTACAGTGACCTCCTCATTATACACCCTGTGATAAATACAGAACCTCCCCTGTACAGTGACCTCCTCATTATACACCCTGTGATAAATACAGAACCTCCCCTGTACAGTGAGAACCTCATTATACACCCTGTGATAAATACAGAACCTCCCCTGTACAGTGACCTCCTCATTATACACCCTGTGATGAATACAGACTTTCCCTGTACAGTGACCTCCTCATTATACACCCTGTGATGAATACAGAACCTCACCTGTACAGTGAGAACCTCATTATACACCCTGTGATTAATACAGAACCTCCCCTGTACAGTCAGCTATAATAATAATAATATATAATAACCTCCTCTTTATACACCCTGTGATGAATACAGAACCTCCCCTGTGCAGTGATCTCCTCATTATACACCCTGTGATAAATACAGAACCTCCCCTGTACAGTGACCTCCTCATTATACACCCTGTGATGAATACAGACTTTCCCTGTACAGTGACCTCCTCATTATACACCCTGTGATGAATACAGAACCTCCCCTGTACAGTGATCTCCCCATTATACACCCTGTGATGAATACAGAACCTCCCCTGTACAGTGATCTCCTCATTATACACCCTGTGATGAATACAGACCTCCCCTGTACAGTGAGAACCTCATTATACACCCTGTGATGAATACAGAACCTCCCCTGTACAGTAACCTCCTCATTATACACCCTGTGATGAATACAGACCTCCCCTGTACAGTGAGAACCTCATTATACACCCTGTGATGATATAGAACCTCCCCTGTACAGTGAGAACCTCATTATACACCCTGTGATAAATACAGAACCTCCCCTGTACAGTGAGAACCTCATTATACACCCTGTGATGAATACAGAACCTCCCCTGTACAGTGACCACCTCATTATACACCCTATGATGAATATAGGACCTCCGCTGTACAGTGACCTCCTCATTATACACTCTGTGATGAATGCAGAATCTCCCCTGTACAGTGACCTCCTCATTATACACCCTGTGATGAATACAGAACCCCCTGTACAGTGACCTCCTCATTATACACCCTGTGATGAATACAGAACCTCCCCTGTACAGTGACCTCCTCATTATACACCCTATGATGAATATAGGACCTCCCCTGTACAGTGACCTCCTCATTAAACACCCTGTGGTGACTACAGACCTCCCCTGTACAGTGAGAACCTCATTATACACCCTGTGATGTATGCAAAAACATCCCCTGTACAGTGAGAACCTCATTATACACCCTGTGATGTATACAAAACCTCGCCTGTACAATGGAACCTCATTATACACCCTGTGATGTATGCAAAACATCCCCTGTACAGTGAGAACCTCATTATACACCCTGTGATGTATACAGAACCTCCCCTGTACAGTGACCTCCTCATTATACACCCTGTGATGAATACAGAACCTCCCCTGTACAGTGATCTCATTATACACCCTGTGATAAATACAGACCTCCCCTGTACAGTGACCTCCTCATTATACACCCTGTGAAGAATACAGAACCTCCCCTGTACAGTGACCTCCTCATTACACACCCTGTGATGAATACAGAACCTCCCCTGTACAGTCAGCTATAAGATAATAATATATAATAACCTCCTCATTATAAACCCTGTGATGAATACAGTAACCTCCCCTGTACAGTAGATCTCCTCATTATACAACCCTGTGATGAATACAGAACCTCCCTTCTGCTATAGTCAGCTATAATAATAATTATATAATAACCTCCTCTTTATACACCCTGTGATGAATACAGAACCTCCCCTGTGCAGTGATCTCCTCATTATACACCCTGTGATAAATACAGAACCTCCCCTGTACAGTGACCTCCTCATTATACACCCTGTGATGAATACAGACTTTCCCTGTACAGTGACCTCCTCATTATACACCCTGTGATGAATACAGAACCTCCCCTGTACAGTGATCTCCCCATTATACACCCTGTGATGAATACAGAACCTCCCCTGTACAGTGATCTCCTCATTATACACCCTGTGATGAATACAGACCTCCCCTGTACAGTGAGAACCTCATTATACACCCTGTGATGAATACAGAACCTCCCCTGTACAGTGACCTCCTCATTATACACCCTGTGATGAATACAGACCTCCCCTGTACAGTGAGAACCTCATTATACACCCTGTGATGATATAGAACCTCCCCTGTACAGTGAGAACCTCATTATACACCCTGTGATAAATACAGAACCTCCCCTGTACAGTGAGAACCTCATTATACACCCTGTGATGAATACAGAACCTCCCCTGTACAGTGACCACCTCATTATACACCCTATGATGAATATAGGACCTCCCCTGTACAGTGACCTCCTCATTATACACTCTGTGATGAATGCAGAATCTCCCCTGTACAGTGACCTCCTCATTATACACCCTGTGATGAATACAGAACCCCCTGTACAGTGACCTCCTCATTATACACCCTGTGATGAATACAGAACCTCCCCTGTACAGTGACCTCCTCATTATACACCCTATGATGAATATAGGACCTCCCCTGTACAGTGACCTCCTCATTATACACCCTGTGGTGACTACAGACCTCCCCTGTACAGTGAGAACCTCATTATACACCCTGTGATGAATACATAACCTCCCATGTACAGTGACCTCCTCATTATACACCTTGTGATGAATACAGAACCTCCCCTGTACAGTGATCTCATTATACACCCTGTGATGAATACAGACCTCCCCTATACAGTGACCTCCTCATTATACACCCTGTGATGAATACAGAACCCCCTGTACAGTGATCTCCTCATTATGCACCCTGTGATGAATACAGACCTCCCCTGTACAGTGACCTCCTCATTATACACCCTGTGAAGAATACAGACCCTCTCCTGTACAGTGATCTCCTCATTATACACCCTGTGAGGAATACATAACCTCCCCTGTACAGTGACCTCCTCATTATACACCCTGTGATGAATACAGAACCTCCCCTGTACAGTGACCTACTCATTATACACCCTATGATGAATATAGGACCTCCCCTGTACAGTGACCTCCTCATTATACACTCTGTGATGAATACAGAACATCCCCTATATAGTGACCTCCTCATTATACATCCTGTGATGAATACAGAACCTCCCCTGTACAGTGACCTCCTCATTATACACCCTGTGAAGAATACAGACCCTCTCCTGTACAGTGACCTCCTCATTATACATCCTGTGATGAATACAGAACCTCCCCAGTACAGTGACCTCCTCATTATACACTCTGTGATGAATACAGAACCTCCCCTATACAGTGACCTCCTCATTATACATCCTGTGATGAATACAGAACCTCCCCTGTACAGTGACCTCCTCATTATACACCCTGTGAAGAATACAGACCCTCTCCTGTACAGTGATCTCCTCATTATACACCCTGTGAAGAATACATAACCTCCCCTGTACAGTGACCTCCTCATTATACACCCTGTGATGAATACAGACCCTCCCCTGTACAGTGAGAACCTCATTATACACCCTGTGATGAATACAAAACCTCCCCTGTACAGTGATCTCATTATACACCCTGAATAGTGATGAGCGAGCATGCTCGCCACTACTCGGTACTCGCACGAGTATCACTGTACTCGGGCTACTCGGCGAGCACCGAGTAATCTCGCGATACTCGTGCTGTGCTCGTGGTCGTCATCTCTGCATGTTGGCGCTCTTTTGAGAGCCAACCCACATGCAGGGATTGGCTGGCAGACCACTGCAATGCCACAGCCCTGTTAGTTGTGGCATTGCAGTGATTGGCCGGCCTGCACAGCGTGACCGAGCCTTTATAAGACCCGGCCGCGCTGTGCTCTGCACACAGGCATCCAGACAGTGAGTGTAGGGACAGTGTCTGCTGCTGCTTAGGGACAGATTTGCGGCCCTCATAGGTAGATCCGGAGCAGGGCTGCAAACTGCTGCTGACCACAACAGTCCTTCTCAGGACTAATCTAGGAGGATAAAGGCAGGGTGATACAGATCGGAATCCAAGCTTTTCTGTGACCATTACAGTCACCAGACTGGTGTACTTACTACCTTGATACAGGTTAGGGACTAAAATCCTAATCTCCTGTGACCATTACATTCACCAGACTGGTGTACTTACTACCTTGATACAGGTTAGGGACTAAAATCCTACTCTTCTGTGACCATTACAGTCACCAGACTGGTGTACTTACTACCTTGATACAGGTTAGGGACTAAAATCCTACTCTTCTGTGACCATTACAGTCACCAGACTGGTGTACTTACTACCTTAATACAGGTTAGGGACTAAAATCCTAATCTCCTGTGACCATTACAGTCACCAGACTGGTGTACTTACTACCTTGATACAGGTTAGGGACTAAAATCCTACTCTTCTGTGATCATTACAGTCACCAGACTAGTGTACTTACTACCTTGATACAGGTTAGGGACTAAAATCCTAATCTCCTGTGACCATTACAGTCACCAGACTGGTGTACTTACTACCTTGATACAGGTTAGGGACTAAAATCCTAATCTCCTGTGACCATTACATTCACCAGACTGGTGTACTTACTACCTTGATACAAGTTAGGGACTAAAATCCTACTCTCCTGTGACTATTACAGTCACCAGACTGGTGTCGCTGTATACAAGCAAGATGCGCATGGGCGTTGGCAAGGAACAAGGAAGTGAACGTGATGGTGGTGCAGGCAGAGGCCGAGGTCGCGTGCAAGCACTAATTTCGTAACAAGAAAGGGGCACATCTACTCGCTCACACGTCCTGTCCCAAATTCTTGGGGCCCGCTGCAGTACACCGCTCTTGAACCAACACCAGTGTCAACAGGTTGTTACTTGGATAGCGGATAATGCTTCAAGTCAGATTGGCACCTCCACAAACACCCTGTCTTCCACACGGTCAAGTGTCAGTAGCCGTGATACTGCACCGCACATTTCCCAACCTGATCCTCCTTCCTACCACCAGGCCGAGTACGCGTCCACGGACATTACTGATCCCACACTTGGACACTCGGAAGTCCAGAAGTGTGTACCCATGGGTGAGTGGAGGTACATGGCAAATTCCCATAACAAAATTTAAATTCAGTTGTCATTTGTTGGTGGTGTGGTGAAGTCTGGCCCAATCCAACCCTTGTTCATCTTGACCAGAGTCAGCCTGTCAGCATTTTCAGTTGACAGGCGGGTGCGTTTATCAGTAATGATTCCACCTGCGGCTCTGAAAACACGCTCTGACAAAACGCTAGCGGCAGGGCAGGCCAGGACTTCCAAGGCGTAGAGAGCCAATTCATGCCACGTGTCCAGCTTGGAGACACAATAATTGTAAGGCACAGAGGAATCTAGCAGTACAGTTGTTTGATCTGCAAGGTACTCCTTTAGCATCTGGCCAAACTTAGCATTTCTTGTGGCACTACCCCGCACCTCAGGGGCTGTGGTACGTGAGTGCTGAGAAAACTGTCCCACATCGTAAAGACTGTTCCCCTACCTCTGGCGGATTGGACTTGTGCCCTTCTCGGCCGTACGCCTTGGTTTTCCACCGATTCCTGACCTATGCCGCTAGCGTTTTGTGAGGGGAATGATTTGCCTACTTCTGTGACTATGGCCTTCTGGAAATGTTGCATTTTGGCTGACCTCTCCGCCTCAGGAATGAGAGACATAAAGTTCTCCTTGTAGCGTGGGTCTAACAGTGTTGCCAACCAGTACTGATTGTCGGCCAAGATGTTGTGAACGCGAGGGTCACGAGCCAGGCAGCTTACCATAAAGTCAGCCATGTGCGCCAGACTCTTAACAGCCATCACTTCAGTATCCAGACCAACACGATGACTGAACATGCTGTCCTCCTCCTCCTCCTCCTCCTCATCTCCACTGTCCTCTGGCCAGCCACCAGAATCGAGGGTATGACTGGTGTGCATGTCATATCCTCAATTTGGCCAGAGAGTTGCTCCATGTCTTCATCCTCCTCCTCCTTGTCATAGTCCTCCACTGCACATTGTGAAGAGATGAGGCTGGGCTGTGTTTTTTCACCCACACCCACTACTGTTTCTTGCTCCAAGTCATCGCGCTCGGCCTGCAATGCATCCTCTTTGTTTTTCAGCAGAGACCGTTTTAGAAGGCAGAGTAGTGGTATGGTGACGCTAATAATGGCGTCATCGCCGCTCACCATCTTGGTGGAGTCCTCAAAGTTTTGGAGGACGGTACATAGGTCGGACATCCATCTCCACTCCTCAAGTGTTATGTGTGGAGTTTGACCCATTTCCCGACGGCTTAGGTGATGCAGGTAGTCCACAACTGCCCTCTTCTGCTCACATATCCTGACCAACATGTGCAGAGTGGAATTCCAACGCGTGGGGACATCACACACCAGTCTGTGGGCCGGAAGACGCAAACGGCGCTGAAAGCCGGCAAGGCCGGCTGAAGCAGCAGGTGACTTGCGAAAATGTGCAGACAGACGGCGAACTTTACCAGCTGTTCAGACAGCTTTGGGTATGACTTTAGAAACCTCTGAACCACCAGGTTGAGCACATGGCCCACGCATGGAACATGCGTCAGCTGGCCTCGCCTCAAAGCTGCCACCAGGTTCCGGACATTGTCACACACGACCTTTCCTGGCTTTAGGTTTAGAGGTGTGAGCCAGTGATCTGCCTGCTGTTTCAGAGCTGTCCACACCTCTTCTGCATTGTGGGGTTTGTCACCTATGCAGACTAGCTTCAGCACAGCCTGTTGCCGCTTCGCAGAGGCAGCGCTGCAGTGCTTCCAGCTTGGGACTGGTGTGGAGGGTACAGTGGATGAGGATGCGCAGGAGGAGGACGAGGCTGAAGAGCATGACATTCCGTAGCTGTAGAGTGTCGGTGAAACCCTGACAGAGGTAGGGCCTGCTATCCTTGCTGTGGGAAGGACGTGTTCCGTCCCTCGCTCAGACTGTGTCCCAGCCTCCACAATATTAACCCAGTGTTTTGTCAAGGAGATGTAGCGGCCTTGCCCACAAGCACTTGTCCACGTGTCTGTGGTTAGGTGGACTTTGGCTGAAACAGCGTTGTTCAGGGCACGTGTGATGCTGTTGGACACGTGGTTATGCAATGCGGGGACGGCACATCTGGAGAAATAGTGGCGGCTGGGGACCGAGTAATGTGGGACAGCAGCCGCCATCAGGTCGCGGAATGCTTCCGTCTCCACCAGCCGGAAAGGCAACATTTCTAACGCTATGAGTCGCGAAATGTGATAATTCAGGACTGTGGCATGTGGGGCGTTGGCAGCGTATTTGCGCCTGCGTTCAAAGGTTTGCTGAATGGATAATTGAACGCTGCGCTGGGACAAGGACGTGCTTGATGGTGGCGTTATTTGTGCGTGGGCAATTTCAGGTGCAGGGCCGGAGGCTTGTTCGCGGCCAGCATGTACAGGGGATTGGCTCGCACGCACAACACGCGAAGACGTAGCAGTGACATCAGCAAGCACCGCTTCTCGACTCTGTTGTACTTCCCATAAAGTCGGGTGCTTGGCTGACATGTGCCTGATCATGCTGGTGGTGGTCAGGCTGCTAATTTTCGTACCCCTGCTGCTGCTGGCATGGCAGGTGTTGCAAATGGCCTTTTTAGAGTCATCTGGAGCCAACTTAAAAAACTGCCAGACTCGGGAAGACCTAACATTTGCACAGGCACCTTGTGTCGTGTTCTTGTTCCGGGGAATGGTTGCCTGCCTTCGCCTGCGGACCCGACCCTGCTTCGTACTGCCTGTTGGGATGCTACGCCTCCCTCCCCCTGTGCACTGCTGTCCTCGCTCTGCATATCCTCCTGCCAGGTTGGGTCAGCTACTGGATCATCCACCACGTCGTCTTCCTCTTCCTTGGCTAATCGCTGGACTACTCCTCCTTCTCCTCATGTGCCACCATGATGACCGTTACAATAGTTAGGCTGTTGTTTCAGGTATACCCCCAGTGGTAAATTTTTACGCCCATTCTTTTTGAATGGGCATTACAACGACAGGATACCCGCTCCTTTTCAATGGGAAAAATGTTTTGAGGCCCTCATGCATGTCTCTATCCAGGGACAATGTGGAGCCTCCCAATTTTTGGCTGCCCTGGCCAAAGGGCTATACTACAATACACCCACTTGAGGTTTACAGGCCCTCCTGCACGTCTCTATCCTGGGACAATGTGGAGCCTCCCAATTGTTGGCTGCCCTGGCCAAAGGGCTATACTACTATACACCCACTTGAGGTTTACAGGCCCTCATGCACGTCTCTATCCTGGTACAATGTGGAGCCTCCCAATTTTTGGCTGCCCTGGCCAAAGGGCTATACTACAATACACCCACTTGAGGTTTACAGGCCCTCCTGCACGTCTCTATCCTGGTACAATGTGGAGCCTCACAATTTTTGGCTGCCCTGGCCAAAGGGCTATACTACTATACACCCACTTGAGGTTTGCAGGCCCTCCTGCACGTCTCTATCCTGGTACAATGTGGAGCCTCCCAATTTTTGGCTGCCCTGGCCAAAGGGCTATACTACAATACACCCACTTCAGGTTTACAGGCCCTACTGCATGTCTGTATGCATGGGTCATTGTTGAACCTCCCAATTTTTGGCTGCCCTGCCAAAGGGCTATACTACAATACACCCACTTGAGGTTACAGGCCCTCCTGCATGTCTGTATGCATGGGTCATTGTTGAACCTCCCAATTTTTGGCTGCCCTGGCCAAAGGGCTATACTACAATACACCCACTTGAGGTTTACAGGCCCTCCTGCACGTCTCTATCCTGGGACAATGTGGAGCCTCCCAATTTTTGGCTGCCCTGGCCAAAGGGCTATACTACAATACACCCACTTCAGGTTTACAGGCCCTCATGCACGTCTCTATCCAGGGGCATTGGTGAACCTCCAAATTTTGGACTGCCCTGGCAAAGGAAAATACTACAATAGACCCAGTTCCTCAAAATGGGCACATTATGTCAAGAGGCCTTCATGTACGTCTCTTCTCAGGGACATCGGAGTGCCGCACAATGTTTTTACGTAAAATCTTTCATGTAATCACAAAAAGTAACATACATCAGCTGTATCTCACTATTGGGTATGTGCCCTTAACATTTCCACCCTAAATATTCATTTTGGTATCATTTTGGAAGGTTTTCTGGTGACTCCGTAAAATTGGCGTGAAACTCGGACAAGATTGTTCACAGCTGTGACTTTTGAGTGAGAAATGCTTCCAGGGGTCTTCCCTATGGTGTTGCCATGTCATTTGAGCACTCTTCTGAGACTTTTGTGACATTTTTAGGGTTTCTACATGCTGCCGGCAGTCATTTCATAAAAATACTCGGGTCTCCCATAGGATAACATTGGGCTCGGTACTCGGGCCGAGTACACGAGTATCTCAGGATGCTCGGCCCGAGCTTCGAGCACCCGAGCATTTTAGTACTCGCTCATCACTAATACAGAACCTCCCTGGCTGTGCCAGTAGTGACCTCCTGATTATACACCCTGTGAATGAATACATAACCTCTACTGCCCCTGATACAGTGACCTTCCTCATTATACACCCTGTGATGAATACAGAACCTCCCCTGTACAGTGACCTCCTCATTATACACCTGATGAATACAGAACCTCCCCTGTAGTGACCTCCTCATTATACACCCTGTGTGAATACAGACCTCCCCTGTACAGTGACCTCCTCATTATACACCCTGTGATGAATACAGAACCTCCCTACAGTGACCTGTCATTATACACCCTGTGCCTCATTATACACCCTGTGGTGAATACAGAACCTCCCCTGTACAGTGAGTCTCATTATACACCCTGTGATGAATACAGAACCCCCCTGTACAGTGACCTCCTCATTATACACCATGTGGTGAATCCAGAACCTCCCTGTACAGTAAGAATCTCAATATACACCCAGTGATGATTTCGACGCACCCCAGGGCCGGGTACTCAGCTCTCAGGCGGGTTTCTGTATGGATGTCACAGGTGGCTGCCCGAGGCGGTGGCCCTGGCGGGTCAATGAATAGGGAGTTAAATAAAGTATATGCAAGTTGTGTCGTGACACCACCTGCAGTGTCTGGTGAGGGATCACCAGTGCCGCTACAGTCCTCCGGAGGTCGGTGGAATTGCAGCAATGATAGTATGGTCCCCGCAGGCAGACTGGGACCTCCGGCGCAGCTTTTCTGTAAAAAGAATAAGTTTGTGCAGGAAAGGATGCAGCAGAGTCGGTGACTCACTTCACCGGGTACTTTACTGGAAAACTTTCAATCATTACAGTCTTTCAGTAGCAATAGATGTTACTTGGCAAATGGCTACGGGTGCTGCAAGTGGAATTTCTGGCTGTTAAATGGATCCCTCACTGTGTACCGTTCTTGTTCCTTTCTTTCCTTGCCTCCCAATGGTGGTGAAGTCTGATCTCTTAAAGATGAATCTAACCTCCTGCTGTTCTTCATTCTCCTCTCCCTTCTACCCGTCGGGTGAACCTTCTTTTGAGCTCCTTGCAGCTTTCTGCTACTCCTGGCTCCCCTCTCTCTGGGCTATTCAGGAGTCAGAGGTGTACTTGTAGATAATCCTGGTCTTCAGATTTTCTGTGAGCCGTATAGGTTCTCACAGGTGCGGGCTCCGGTACCCGGTTTTCCCTTGGGGCAAACTCTCGGTTACTCTATTCCCCTCTGGAGTAAACTCCGGCCTTCGAGTTCTCTCTACCTTCTTCTGTTCTGGGATCTTTGCTTTTCTCAGTTCTGTGGGCCCCTCAGCTGAGGAGGCCCTCCTTGCTCCCTCCAGGCCGGCTGCCTAGCTCCCTCCTTCTCCAACTCCTTTGCACTACTCACTAACTCACTAGTTCCCCCTAGAGGAGTGGTAGTCTATGATGAGGCTTTGCAGGGGATTGTGATTCACAAAGTCACTTACCTTGTTGCAGTTCTCCACAGTGCTTGTTGTCTTGGTGCTGGATATGGTACAACTTCCTCTGCTGCTGCAGCTTCTTCCAGCCAGTGTGCAGGGCTGACAGGCTGTGGCTCCTCAGGTGGAGGTCTCTTCTGTGGTGCTGGGAAGAAAGCAGTCTCTGGCTCTGCAGGTGGGATTCAGTTGTTAGGCACAGAGTAGTAGACGCAAATAACACACACAGACACCTGATAGCTGTTTCTAAGGGCCACGTCACACACACAGATATCTGTGCAGATATTGTTCGCAGATCTCTGGTTGCAATGAAATCATGGACATATTGTTCCATTTTGTGGCAGTATACAAATGGAGCAATGTGTCCATGATTTCACTGCAACCAGAGATTTTTGACCAATATCTGCACAATTATCTGTGTGTGTGACGTGGCCCTAAGTCTGTTTACTGGAAGTTAAGCAGATGGTATGAGCTGTCCTGGGCTGTTTAGAGAGCAGGTTTGGGGTAGTTCACACCCAGCCGGGTCGTATTGGCTTCCTCACTGCGCTGGCGTAGTGGCCCTGCAGCTGCCTCAGCTTAGGCTGCTGGCCCTGTCTCTGTCCTCTGTGCAATAGTATAACAGGCAACTCGAGTCCTTCACTTCTTACCCTGCAGCAGGGTGTGAGCGTTTCTGGAGTCTATACGTTGCTGTGTTCCTAGCACTATTTAGCTAGAGAATCTGGAGTTCCCCACTTTCCGGTGTTGAATGCCGGTGTGTTTTGACTCTGACTCCGGTGCCCGTGCTTATGCACTTCGTCTCCTGGGACGGCTCTATGCTGCTCAGCCTCCCTGTGTGTTGTTCTCTCTCCATTCCTCAGACACTAGCCTTAGTCATGGAACTAGTAAGTGATCCTGGTATGAGCTCAGAACTTCCAATCCACCAGGATGTCTTCACAGTCCTCCCAGGAACTGCACTACTCTGTTGCTCCTCAGAACAGAATACATAGGGGAGCTCACCCTGAAGCCAGGCTTGGTCTCCCCTATTTGGCTGGGAGGTGTTGGTGTTATTTGTGTGTTGCCTGAGTGGAACACCCTTTACTGCTCTCTGGTGACACCTAATGGCGGTGACACTGTGGCACGGTGGTACTGGGGTGCCTCATACCCCGTTAGTGAAAGACAGTACTCCGGGACTGCGGCAATTTTTCAACAACAGAACATGAATAACATTTTTAAGTATGTACTAGGGATGAGCGAGTACCGCACTATTCGGACTCGCTATACTCGCAACGAGTAGGTCCCGATACTCGGTACTTGTTGCGAGTATAGCGAGTCCGATTACTTTCGCAGTGTATCTATAGATATACTGCCAAAGTACCCTAAAAGTGAATAAAAGTTGTTAAAAATAATAAAATTCCATACTCACCTGTCCGACGCCTGCATCGGGACCGTCCCAGAAGACCTGCGATCACCGGACATGGACCTGTGCATTCCAGCCAATCAGATGGCCGGTAGCGATCTGGCCAATCAGATGGTGACACGTCACAACCACGTGATCGCTAGCGGCCACATGATTGGCCAGATTGCAAGGTCCTAGCAGTACACCTAGGACCTTGCAATCTGGCCAATCAGGTCGCCGTGGCAAGGTCCTTGTCCGG
>JARQOC010002035.1:0-30908 GCA_033576535.1 Allobates femoralis
TTAAAAGATTTGGGGAATTCTTCCAAGTCGATTTGAATGTTCAGTTCCCCTTTCCCCACCCAAAGGGAAGGGAAATGAGGGGGGAGGCCAAGTCATCTTTAAAGGGATTTTATATAGGCGTTTTCTCGTCCAAATTTTGGGACTCTTTCTGGGGAGCCTGATTAGTTCTGTAACAGGAAAGGACACTTAAAGTCAGGTCGGGGGATTGGAAATAACTGTTCATAGTTCTCCACTGGTTCTATCTTCTCTCGTCCAGGGGAACTCCATTTGCATGTCCTGAAAGGATTTGAGATGACCATCTTGCAAACGGGTCCAAGATATAGGATTGCTGCTTTAATTTCCAGTTAGTCAAGTCCAGAGTGGGGATCAGAGTTTCCAGTGATTCTAAGGTGTCTTTTTAAATGGGACTTTCGTTGAATATTATTCGCTTTAATGCTCAGCTGTTTCCAGGCTTGAAGCGTGATTTTGATAATTGGATGAGAAAGAGTTTTCTTAAGGGGTCAATTAAATGAGCTATAAGAAGATTTTAAATGATTAATGTAAAGGAATCTTCAATATGAATCCAGGGGATTTTCCGAGGATTCAAGAAGCCAGTTCTGAGAGACTTGATGAGGGAGGCCAAAAAATTTAATTATAAAGATTAGGTACACCTAATCCACCAATAACTTAGATGTTGCAAGGACGATGATGCCACTCTCGAGCTTTTCCAGCGCCAAATAAAGGCACGGAGTTGCGCTTGGAACTTGGGAGAACCATTTCCTCGGGATGAAGAGAGGATGGATCTGATAATATACAAGAATCTCGGAAGGGGAGCATTTTGAAGGCCTCAAACCTACTCAGCCATGATAGGTCAATCTTTGAAAAGCGTTGGTAATCTTGGCAAAAGGAGGTGTATAAGGATGACAAGTTAGATTGGACAATATCCTTCAATGGTTTTGTTAAAAGTGATTCCTAGGTAGTTGATGTCTTTATCTCTCCGGGAATAGTCGAACTCTTGCTTAATGTATTGTAGGAGTGTGCTGTCAATATTAAAATCCAGAACTGGGATTTGGATGTCATTGATCTTATAAGTGACACCTGGGAATATTTCCTGAATTCAATGTCAAGGTGCCTCAGGGATTTTAAAGGGTTAGTAACAGATAAAAGAATGCCCGTCTGCAAATAATGAAGATCTTATGTTGGTCCTGGCTAGTTGGAATTTCCCCTTAATTTTCACATTATTCCTTACACTTGTGCCAGAGGTTCATAAATAAGGCAAAGAGCAGGGGGGAGAGAGGGAAAACCCTGTCTTGTCCCGTTGGAAAGATGGAATTTAGGGGAAAGAGTGGTATTGGAGTAAACCCTGGCAGATGGATGTTTATACATTGACTCGATGGTTCGGAGAATGTTGCCCTTAAGACCAAATTTTTCAAGCGTTTTGGAAAAGAAACTGCCACTGCACTCTGTCAAATGCCTTCTCGGCATCTAGTGCCAAGAAGGCAGTTGGCTGGCCAGACCTTTCAGAAATAGAAATCAGGTTACGGCTCGTCGCGTGGCATCTGTGGTGGTGCGACCTGGTATAAAGCCAGCTTGGCCCAGGGTGAATCAGTTTTGTTACATATTGAGTTAAACGGTTAGCAGCAAGTTTTTGCTAAGATTTTGGTGTCAGTTTTTTAGCAGTGATATTGGTCTGTAGGTTTTTACATCTGATGGGTCTCCCTTTCCCTTATGAATCACAGTAATCGTTGCCTCCAGCATTTCTTCCGGCAGGTAGCCCTGGGAAGCGGTGTGGTTCGCTAATTTAGTGAGTAAGGTGCCAGAATATGTTTAAATTCCTTGTATAGTTCGGTTTGAAAACCGTCAGGTCCAGGAGCTTTCTCAAGTTTTGGATTTTTCAATGACCTCCATTACTTCCACAAGAGTATAGGGGGAATTAAGTTCTTTAAGATCCGCAGGTGTCAATGAGGGAAGATCCAGTGGCACTTAAGTAGTGGTGGATATCAGTCTCAGTACGTGAATAATGTAGAGGGTGGTCTTTGAGATTATAGAGAGATGAATAGAACGAGGGCAAATTCCTTGGTTATGTCTCCGGGGTGAGATGTAAATTGTCATGTTGGTCTTTAATTGACTTAATTCTCGCGTTTATTTTTTGGTGTTTGAGTTTTTGAGCTAGCAGTTTAGAAGGTTTGTCATCAGAATGATAATGCTGAGTTTTTAATTTCTGGGTTAATCTATCATAGTCTAGATGCGGAGAGAAGAGATTTTAACTCCAAGCGGAGTTTGAAGAAGGATGGCGGGGGATCGAGTTCTAGTATTTGAGGATGCCAAGTGAAGGTTTGAATGTAGTTTGTTTCCAACTCTTGGATCCTAGCCAGCGTATTTTTAAGTTGTTTGTTGTGTACTTTTTTAGATCATATTTGAGAATATCCAGCTTGAATTAGTTTCCCCTCGGAATGACAGCTTTTAAAAGCTAACCATAGGTTTAATATTGAAGTGTCCGATAAGTCATTGTCTGAAAAATAATTTTGAATGGATTCTTCAATAACTTTTTTGTAAGTAGGATGACAATACAAAAAACTGTTTGTGTTTCTCCACATTCTAGGGAGTGTTTCGATTTAGGTCCAATCCTAAAGTCGAACGTGATTGGGGCATGGTCGGACCAAGTTCTGGTCCCTATTTCAACTTTAGTGATTTTTGGAGGGAGAAAATTCCCGTCAGAACAAGGCCAATCTGGAATATGAATTATGTCGCTTTGAAAAATAGGAATACTCTAGAGAGGTAGAATTCAGGCAACGAAAAGCATCATAAAGGTCGTTTCTATGAAGCCATGGGTCGAGTGATTCGTTGCTACTGTTTCTATTTTTATTTGAGGAATCAAGTACGCTGTTAGGAACAGCGTTGAAGTCCCCAAATAGTATAAGGTCACCTTGGGTTTTATCTGTGATAATCCTCATGATCCTATTCAGGAATGTTTTCTGTGCCTTATTAGGAGCGTATATACAGACCAGGGTAAATAGGTTGTGTTATTAAGCTTACAAATAAGCACTAAGTAACGTCCCTCCAGGTCCTCTATTTTGTCGATGAGTTCAAAAGTGACATTATTACTAATCATGATGGCTACACCTGCTTTCTTTTTCTGGTTGTTGGCAAAAAATATATTTTGGAAAATTTCTATTGGTGAGCCTTGGGAGTTGAAGGGAAGAAAACTTGGTTTCCTGAAGGCCTATAATGTCCGTTTGGAGTTTTTGTTTGTTTTTCCAGAGAAAGAATCTCCGTTGAGGAGAATTTAGTCCATTTACATTCAGTGACATGAAGGGGAGTGTCATGGTGAAATGGAGGGGTAGTGGTATTATGGGCTCGAAATAAAGGGTGGAATAATCAGGGTTCTATTTTATTCGGAAATAGAAGTGTATTCAGTAAAGAAAAAAAAAAAAATCAACGTTAAGAGTTATAGAGTTAGAGACTTCACTCAATAACCCAACGGAGGGGATCCGGGGATCACGTTTGAAATCCTCCTTGTGAGGCTAATGTTTATCAGCAATACACCTCAGCCAGAATAGTGGGAGAGCGATCTATTTAGGAGATGATAATACCTATTCTTTAAGGTTTGAAGACCTCTATTGACCTCTGACAATGCATAGAATCTCCCCTGGTATTGAAATGACACCTTAGTCGGGTTAAAACCCCATTTATAGGGGAGATTGTTTTTTTGTAAATAGTTGGTTTATTGGGGAGAGTGCTTTTCGTTGTTGCATAGTCGGCTTGGAGATATCAGCGTAGATTCTAATGTGCTGATATGGAGCAGGTAGGGATTTGTATGTTTTCATAAAGTCCACTATCTGATCCTTAACGTGCAGAAAGTGGAATTTTACCAAGACATCTCTCGGATCTCTGGAGCAAGAGATCTTGGCTTTTTAAGACGTAAGCTGAAACGATGGTGAGATCAGGTCAGATAGTGAGGGGATTGTTTGCTTCAAAAGATTTTTCGCATAGCGATTCAATTGATTTGGAGATATTGATTCCTCAATACCCCGTAGCTTTAGATTGTATCTCCTGTCCTTGTCATCCAAGTCAATAAGTTTGTTCTGCATCGTTTTACACTTTTCCTCTAAGAGGGTGTGATCTTTAAGTAGGTTTCATTTTGGAGAGTAGAGAGGTTATATCTGTTTAATTTTTGTTACATATGGGTAACCTTATCTACATCAATTTGGAGGTGTTAAATTACTTTCTAGTTTTTGTTCAAAGTTCTTGCTTTTTCCTGTCTAAAGCATAAAAGATTTCTTTGAAGAAAATCTTGTCTATCGACCTGTCCAATCAATTCCCTCGAACGTATCCGGTTCGTGGAAGAGGGATACTCTTTTCTTGGTTTTTGCTTGGCTGGCTGGGATTTGGGGTGTCATCAGATTCCACATCAGAGGAATATGGGGGTTTTTGAGCATGGGAAAAGTCAGTTTTCTTTTTAGTGGCAAACTCTTTTCTCTTTTGGGAGGAGCCTGTGTGTGTTTAATGTCCCATCATCTGTAATCATATGAGAGGTGGCATCCTGATCACTGTTGACATTTCTAGGGGACCTGATCGATGTTTAGCCTGTGCATGAGAAGTTTTAATATCCGGTCTAGGGGTTTAAGCTTATCCATTGTTTAGTTGACTGGGGTTTAATTAGGTAACAAAAGTGTCTGGTGTTAGGTGAGGAGAAAGTTACCTCCCAGAAGTTGGGTGAGCATACAAATATTAAGAATAAGCTATTGCAGTTATACTAGATAATTAGGGCAGGAGCAGTATTGTTAGAGGATGCAGAGGGGAATTCGGATGAATAGTATTGGGGTAGTGACTGCTAGGACCCTACGTGAATGGAGCAACAAGTGCACTCAGTGGATTAAGGCTATTAGCTGTAAATGTAAGTTAAAACAGTAGAGAATGTCACCGAGGCCAAGTGGATAGGATTAACCAAATAAGACAAGAGAGGTTAAAGCTTCTCTAGTGATATACGGTCCTGACTAGAGGGTAAGGATTTGTAGATAAGATAGTAGGGCGATCCCAAGTATGTGGTCAAAGTTAGATATTAGAGTTACTTATACACCTTCCCCTTGTTCAGAATTTGGGTGAATTTAAAGTTGGACTAGTTATATCCAGTGGGGGAATAATGTGGCAGTAATATAAACACCCTTAATAAACACTAAGGGTCTAGGAAATGGTTGACAGAAGCGGATAAGACCAGTTCTAGTACCGTAAATGGACAGATCTCTCAGATCAATGAGAAAATAACAATATTTTGGAGATATAATAACAGAAGGGAGAGTCAATAAGGTTCTAGTAGGTGAGCTTCAGAATAGGGAACGCAGTAAGGGAAATTGCAGGAGAATAGTTGAGAGGAGTTAAAGAGAAAAAGCAGTCAGGGAGAGATGAAGAGTGAGGAGTTAACAGGAGAAAAAGAGCAACAATAGAGGTTTTACCTATAACAATGGGGACTTTTTCCGGGAAAGGGAAAAATAAAAAGTTCCTTATGTAGGAGTCCCAAAAACCCGAGATCCTGGTCGAGGGGAAGATGCTGGTCCAGCGAAGATCCGGAGATGGTGCAGTCACCGAAGATGATAATGAAGATGGGCAATCAACGATTAGGAATGCTTCCACAGAATGAAAATAAAAAGTCCATTGAATCGAGGAGCAGAATCTCTCCAGAGATAGGGGAAACCGAGCGGGTGACAGGTGAAGGCTAAGCAGCAATGGAAGAATCACAGCCAGAATCAAGTGATCTTGTTGCTGTAGTCTCATTAGGATGTTAATTCAATTAGACGAAAGGTATGTGTAGCAAGTGTTAATTGGGTTAACTTCTCAGCAGTCCATTAAATAGAGTCGCCAGTAATTAGGGGCAGTTGTATCAAATAGCAGTAATAGCTTTAAACGTCCAATTGAATTAGCTAAACAAACAGTAGGAGTTGTTGTAGCAGTCTACGAGTCGTCAGCAGAGATGAAAGAATATCACAGACAATAGACTTTGCAACTTGGTTCTTGTTGATTAAAGATCCGGTGGAGATTAGAAGACAATAGCTAGTATCAGTCCAGGCAGATTAGTTGTAATCTCCAGGTGTGAAGAAGGTCTTGAGACGATCACAACTTAATTGACATGCAATAGAAAAAGATTCAAGCCAGAATCAAGTGATCTTGTTGCTGTAGTCTCATTAGGATGTTAATTCAATTAGACGAAAGGTATGTGTAGCAAGTGTTAAATGGGTTAACTTCTCAGCAGTCCATTTAAATAGAGTCGCCAGTAATTAGAGCAGTTGTATCAAATAGCAGTAATATCTTTAACGTCCAATTGAATTAGCTAAACAAACAGTAGGAGTTGTTGTAGCAGTCTGCGAGTCATCAGCAGAGATGAAAGAATATCACAGACAATAGTCTTTGCAACTTGGTTCTTGTTGATTAAAGATCCGGTGGAGATTAGAAGACAATAGCTAGTATCAGTCCAGGCAGATTAGTTGTAATCTCCAGGTGTGAAGAAGGTTTGAGACGATCACAACTTAATTGACATGCAATAGAAAAAGATTCAAGCCAGAATCAAGTGATCTTGCTGCTGTAGTCTCATTAGGATGTTAATTCAATTAGACGAAAGGTGTGTGTAGCAAGTGTTTAAATGGGTTAACTTCTCAGCAGTCCATTTAAATAGAGTCGCCAGTAATTAGAAGCAGTTGTATCAATTAGCAGTAATAGCTTTAAAACGTCCAATTGAATTAGCTAAACAAACAGTAGATGACCAGAACCAGTAGGAATATACTCAGCTTCAAACAAGAAGAATGGATCATCCAGTGATCAGAAGCCTCACAATCCAAGTGTGCAATACGGAGGTCCTGTAATGAGTTTTGATAGGAGTTGCAGCGCCCTTTGCCGTCAGCAGTGACTATGACCTCCGGTAGTTTGTATGAAGCAATCAGGAGGAAGGCGGGAAAAAAAAAAGAGCGGGAAGAGGTGCGCCCTCTACCGCCGGCAGTCGGTATGGCAACAACAAGTTACATAAGGCAGTTAGAGGTGCGCCCTCTACCGCCGGCAGTCGGTATGGCAACAACAAGTTACATAAGGCAATTAGAGCAGCGGCGGGAGGTAAAATGGCGGGAAAAAAGAGCGGGAAATTATACAGAGACATTCAGCGGGTCTTAAGTGCCCAAAAAAGTGCCGGGAAGTCAGCAAAAACAGCGGAAAGCCTCTCACCCTCTTCCAGAGATTGATTTTCTTAATCTTTTGATGCCAATGAATGTGGTTTAAGTCAGAGGAAAAGTCGCAGATGGACCCCAAACCAGATGTCAGAAAAAAGAGATGGAAGGGGAATCCAAGATGTAGAGAAAGTCTCCTTGACAAGCCTTGTATTTTTGGAGTATATCCTCTGTTGTAGTAGGCTCGGATGTAGCTTGGAGTCAGGTGGTGGCAGCAGTTGTTATGTCGGGTCCCAAGTCCTCCGCTCAGCCACGGCAGGCGGGAAGAGCGGGGAGATCCCGAAAAAGGCGGGAAAAAAGTCTGGAGCCGGTTCCAAAGCTCAATAGCCTCTCGGAACCGGAGAAAAACTCCAGAAGTTAAATGCAGAAATCCAGAGAGCCAGCCAGATCTTAGTTAAATCAAGGATTGAGAAAGGAAAGCAGAGTTTTCCAGGAGATCCTCTAGTGGAGTGGTCCAGGAAGGCAAAAAAGGTGCAAAAGTCCAAGAGGAAGAGGTCCAACAAGTCCAGATGGATCCGGATGGTAGAACAAATAGATCCAAGTTGGTTTGATTGGACTTTTCCCCAAGGGAAAAAGTCCATTGGTGCTTCAGGCTGAGGTGCGGGAGCTCGAGCTAAACACGTCTGCTCAGGCTGAGATCCATAGCCACGCCCCTGAATCTTTCTTCCAAAACTACTGGAGCTGTGATGCTGTTCTTTGGGATTCCTGCTTAGGTTCATAAAGAGAGCAGAATGGGACAAAAAATTTGAATGTATCTTCTTTCTAGCCAAGATATAGTCAAACGTATGCTTAAATGTCTATTTTCACTGTTTAGAACGCGAAAACACACTTTCATGTCAAAGCAATGAATGTTTCTCCAAAACTACTGGAGCTGTGATGCTGTTCTTTGGGATTCCTGCTTAGGTTCATAAAGAGAGCAGAATGGGACAAAAAATTTGAATGTATCTTCTTTCTAGCCAGAGATATAGTCAAACGTATGCTTAAAATGTCTATTTTCACTGTTTAGAGACGCGAAAACACACTTTCATGTCAAAGCAATGAATTTTTCTCCAAAACTACTGGAGCTGTGATGCTGTTCTTTGGGATTCCTGCTTAGGTTCATAAAGAGAGCAGAATGGAACAAAAAATTTGAATGTATCTTCTATTCTAGCCAGAGATATAGTCAAACGTATGCTTAAATGGCTATTTTCACTGTTTAGACGCGAAAACACACTTCATGTCAAAGCAATGAATTTTTCTCCAAAACTACTGGAGCTGTGATGCTGTTCTTTGGGATTCCTGCTTAGGTTCATAAAGAGAGCAGAATGGGACAAAAAATTTGAATGTATCTTCTTTCTAGCCAGAGATATAGTCAAACGTATGCTATAAATGTCTATTTTCACTGTTTAAAGCGAAAACACACTTTCATGTCAAAGCAATGAATTTTTCCTCCAAAACTACTGGAGCTGTGATGCTGTTCTTTTGGGATTCCTGCTTAGGTTCATAAAGAGAGCAGAATGGAACAAAAAATTTGAATGTATCTTCTTCATAGCCAGAGATATAGTCAAACGTATGCTTAAATGTCTATTTTCACTGTTTAGACGCGAAAACACACTTTATGTCAAAGCAATGAATTTTTCTCCAAAACTACTGGAGCTGTGATGCTGTTCTTTGGGATTCCTGCTTAGGTTCATAAAGAGAGCAGAATGGAACAAAAAATTTGAATGTATCTTCTTTCTAGCCAGAGATATAGTCAAACGTATGCTTAAATGTCTATTTTCACTGTTTAGGACGCGAAAACACACTTTCATGTCAAAGCAATGAATTATTTCTCCAAAACTACTGGAGCTGTGATGCTGTTCTTTGGGATTCCTGCTTAGGTTCATAAAGAGAGCAGAATGGGACAAAAAAATTTGAATGTATCTTCTTTCTAGCCAGAGATATAGTCAAACGTATGCTTAAATGTTCTATTTTCACTATGTTTTAGACCGAAAACACACTTTCATTGTCAAAGCAATGAATTTTTCTCCAAAACTACTGGAGCTGTGATGTGTTTCTTTTGGATTCCTGCTTAGGTTCATAAAGAGAGCAGAATGGACAAAAAATATTGAATGTATCTTCTTTTTCTAGCCATAGATATAGTCAAACGTAATGCTTAAAATGTCTATTTTCACTGTATTAAAACGTCGAAAACACACTTTCATGTCAAAGCAATGAATTTTTCTCCAAAACTACTGGAGCTGTGATGCTGATTCTTTGGGAATCCTGCTTATGGTTCATAAAGAGAGCAGAAATGGGACAAAAAATTTGAATGTATCTTCTTTCTAGCCAGAGATATATGTCAAACGTATGCTTAAAAGTCTATTTCACTGTTTTAGAGACGCGAAAACAACACTTTCATTCAAAGCAATGAATTTTTTCTCCAAAACTACTGGAGCTGTGATGCTGTTCTTTGGGATTCCTGCTTAGGATTCATAAGAGAGCAGAATGGGAACAAAAAATTTGAATGTATCTTCTTTCTTAGCCAGAGATATAGTCAAACGTATGCTTAAATGTCTATTTCACTGTTTAGACGCGAAAACACACTATTCATGTCAAAGCAATGAATTTTTCATCCAAAACTACTGAGCTGTGATGCTGTTCTTTGGGATTCCTGCTATAAGGTTCATAAAGAGAGCAGAATGGGACAAAAAATTTTGAATGTATCATCTTTCTAGCCAGAGATATAGTCAAACGTATGCTTAAATGTCTATTTTCACTGTTTATGACGCGAAAACAAACTTTCATGTCAAAGCAATGATCTTTCCTCCAAAACTACTGGAGCTGTGATCTGTTCTTTGGGATTCCTGCTTAGTTCCATAAAGAGAGCAGAATGGGACAAAAAATTTGAATGTATCTTCTTCTAGCCAGAGATATAGTCAAACGTATGCTTAAATGTCTATTTTCACTGTTTAGACGCGAAAACACACTTTCATGTCAAAGAATGAATTTTTCTCCAAAACTACTGGAGCTGTGATGCTGTTCTTTGGATTCCTGCTTAGGTTCATAAAGAGAGCAGAATGGACAAAAAATTTGAATGTAATCTTTCTTTCTAGCCAGAGATATAGTCAAACGTATGCTTAAATGGTCTATTTTCACTGTTTAGACGCGAAAACACACTTTCATGTCAAAGCAATGAATTTTTCTCAAAACACTGGAGCTGTGATACTGTTCTTGGGATTCCTGCTTAGGTAACATAAGAGAGCAGAATGGAACAAAAAATTTGAATGTAATCTTCTTTCTAGCCAGAGATATAGTCAAACGTATGCTTAAATGGCTATTTTCACTTTTAGACGCGAAAACACACTTTTCATGTCAAAGCAATGAATTTTTCTCCAAAACTACTGGAGCTGTGATCTTGTTTCCTTGGGATTCCTGCATTAGGTTCATAAAGAGTAGCAGAATGGACAAAAAATTGAATGTATCTTCTTTCTAGCCAGAGATATAGTCAAACGTATGCTTAAATTCTATTTTCACTGTTTTAGACGCGAAAACACACTTTCCATGTCAAAGCAATGAATTTTTCTCCAAACTACTGAGCTGTGATGCTGTTCTTTGGGATTCCTGCTTAGGTTCATAAAGAGAGCAGAATGGAACAAAAAATTTGAATGTATCTCATTCTAGCCAGAGATATAGTCAAACGTATGCTTAAATGTCTATTTCACTGTTTAGAGACGCGAAAACACACTTTCATGTCAAAGCAATAATTTTTCTCCATATCAAATTATTTTTATTGAATAAAGTATATAAAAGGGGGATAAAGGGAAAAAGGGGGACGGGGTAGGGATGGGAAAGGTACATAATAAAAAAAGGAAGGGAAATTGAGGGGGAAGGATGGTGGACACACAATGTAAAGTATGCATGAAACTAAGCAATTTAAAAGTAGAGTACAAGTGACATAAAATACAAATCGGTAATAAAAATAAGCTGAACAGGCAGAGTAAATAACAATCAAATAACTACAACATTACAATGAGAAACCAGGTGACGAATTTATACATATAGCAATGCAAGGTTATAAGAGTATTTTTTCAGAACAAAGTGAAGGATAGAAGGTAAAGACATCTACTTAAATTTTCTCAACCTATAGGGTTATTTTGTATTGAGGATAAACAAAGTCTATATTTAGAGAGATTTTAGATAACTTAAGAAGGGAAGGAGGGTAGAAGGACGAGCAGTAGATATTTTTCCCAAGATTCCCCCTTGGACTAGGAATTTTGCCCAGTTTTTGGGTCTTGTTGCGAAAGAAAATTTGTGGGTGCAATGGTCTGTAACTTTTCAATCCAAGTTTTTATCAGAGGGGGTCTTGTTTTCCACCCGGGGGGCCAGCAGGTTCTTGGCAGTCAAAGATTACATGAGAAATTTGGCTCTGAAGTGAGGGGGGATATTTTTGTACCAATTATTAAAAAAGCTAATTGTGGAGTAAAATAGATTTAATCCAGTACGTTTTTTAAATTTAAAGGGAAGTGACATCTTTCCAAAAATGTGGAATTGGGGCAGAACCAAAAAATGTGGGAAGATTGCCAAATTTGACCCACATTTTCTCCAACACAATGGAGATTGGGGCCGGGTACGCGATGGGAAAAGCCATAGGGGGGTAATACCATCTGGAAGTCATTTATAATGAAAATCTCGGGCAGAGTGGCCATTTTAAAAGCTGGAGTAACCGATTTTAAGATATTGGAAAAAGTTTCTAACTGATTTTCAAATTCAATTTTTCTTCCCAAGCTTTTAGAAAAGGAGGCTTGGAACTCCAGCCCCCGTCTTTAAAAAGGATTCGATGAGACGATTTGTAAGTCCATAGTGACTCATTTTTGGAATAACTGATTAATTCAGTGACAATGGATGGAAGTTTAAAAGGGTCGGACGATGTTTCCTGAAATAGTTATTCATAGTTCTCCACTGCGTCTGTCCTTTCTCTATAAAAGAGAAAAAAATTTTGCATTTGATGGAAAGGTTTAAGTTGGCCTCCTTGGAGGAGATCATGGTAATAGGAGTTTTTCCTAAATTTCCCAAATGTAAATAAATCCAATGATGGGATAAAAAATTTCCAAAGTTCTGGGAGAATATTTTTTAGTAAGATTTTAGCAAATTTATTTGTTTATCTTTGGGAAAAATTAAATTCTTTCCAGGCATGTAGAGTTGCTTTTATGTTGGGTTTTGAGTAGGTAGTTTGATCCGTTTAAAAACAGATAGGCAGTAAGGAAGGGTTTTCAGAGATTAATTGTGTATGGCATCTTCATAGAGATCCAGGGCAAGTCAGGGATCGAGAAACCATTTTTTTGGGATTGTTTAATTAAAGTTGCTAAGTAATTTAATTTTAAAAAGGTTGGGGACACCCAAAACCAGGGGGAAAGTTTATGCCCTTTGGAGCGAAAAAGACGCCATCTTGAAGGTTTAATTTTGCCAAATAAATCCCGTAATTGAGATGTTAATTTTGAAAACCAACTCCTGGGATGAACAAAGGAATTAAAATTGGGTTTTAATGTAGAAAAATTTTGGGGGAAAGAGGAGCTTTTTAAAAGGGAAATTCTTTTCTACTTAGCCAAGATAGGCAACCTTGGAAAAAACGTTGATAGTCAAGGCACAGAGTGTTTATAGTTGCTGAAAGGTTTGAGTAAAACCATTTCTTTTAATGTCTTTTTAGAATGATACCCAGGTAAGGAGAATTTTTATCCATCCGGGAGTAAATTAAATTCTTTTTTTAAAAAAAAATGAACTGAGGGTTTCATCTATGTAAAAATCCAGGCCCTGAAAATTTGGGGGGGTTGTTTTATAGTAGGAGATTTGGGAGAATTTTTAAGTTCCAAAAGCAAAGTGCTCAAGGAAATTTTTAAAAAGGGGTTTGGGGATTGAAAGTAATATTCAACCGCGAATAAAGAAAACTTGTAGTCCTGTAAGGGTTTATTGGATTCCTTTTAAAGTTCTCGTTCATCCTTATAGTAGCAGCCAGAGGTTCAAAAAGAACGCGAATAGGTGAGGGGCGAAAGAAAGGGCAACCTTGTCTCGTTCCATTAGAGAATAGAATTTGGGATGAATAAAGAAGGTAGATCCAGTTTTGTTAAATATTGAAGTGAATTCATCTTGTTAAGGGGGAGTAGTTGGAAGGGCAGTACATTCATGTTAATATAAAGAGAGTAAAAGGAAGCAAATTTACCCAAATCGATGTCAGCTGGGTTAGTATGGAGAAGAGAAATTGTCATGTTGCCATTTTATTTGCTTTTATCTTGCTGATATCCTCTGGTTTTTAATTTTTTGGGCCTAATAATTTGGAGGATCTATCTGTCCCGAATGGTAGTGTGCAGTTTTATTATTTTGATTAGATTTTGTCTCATATTCTGGAAGTAAGGATTGATTTTATTCTCAAGGCGGAGTTTAAAGAGATTTCATCTAACGTTTTGAGGAATCCATGAGGTTTGGTGGTAGAAATTCCAGTGTCTGCTGATTTTGGACATAGTTGCTCTTTGATTGTTTAGTTAGGTTTGGATTTGTTTTAAATTGGGGCATTTAATTTGGATGAGGCTTGCCTCGTGATGACAGCGTTTAAAAGCTGACCAATAAAGAGTTTCTGTAGGGTATCGTGTTGTATCGTTTTCTGGAAATAATTGAGAATAGAAACTCGATGTCTGTTTTGTAGAGTTGGATGGGAATATAAGAAACTGGTGTTTCTCCATTGTTTATGTGAAAGATTTCTTTCGGGCACTATCTGAAATCAAAAATGATGGGTTGCAGGTCTGACCCATGTTTCAAGTCAATTTCTAACTTTGGTGAATTTTGAGGAAGTGGAAAAAATGGAAGCTAAAAACCAGGTCAAATTCTTGAATGGATTTATGAATTTTCGAGAAGTGGTGTAATTCTACAGAGGAAGAATTCCGGCAGCCGGAAAACTCGTATAATATCATTTTATGTTAAAGCAAAGGAGCTAATGACTCCGTTGTTCTTATTCCTTTCCCTTGTTTGAAGATCAACTATGCTATTAGGGACTGGCATTAAATATCTCCAATATGATAAGATCTCCTTGGGAGAATTATCCCCAAATAGTCCTCCATGATTTTATTTAGTAACGTTATTTGACCCTGTTTGGGACATACATACAAATAAGTGTAAACAGGTTGGATTGTTTATTTAAACAGATTAGGGCTAAAATAACTTACCTTCAGTCATCTAATCTAAGCAATATGCTCAAATACAACAAGATAGCCTGATCATGAAGGCTACCCCGACCACCGGCTTTTTTCCTCCTGTTTATTGGCATAGAATATAGTTTTGAAAAAATTTTGAGTTGGTAAGTCTTGGATGGTAGAATGGAGGAGAAGTTAGGTCTCATTGGAGGCCTATGATATCAGCTTCGAGTTCTTTTATTCGATTTCCATAAAAAGAATCCATCTCTGTGGGGAATTTAAAACCGTTGCAGTTTAGAGAAAGAAAACGAAGTAGACATGTTCATTTATTTGAGTTAGAATTAATTGGGTCGGAATTGGCTGTTGTGTTTGATGAAGACTCTAATTTGTTCAGGAAGTTGGTGGATTATACTAACGAAAGGAATAAGGTATAATGGTTAATTGAGAATTAAGCAAGTTAGAATCGGTCAACTTTAGGAACTTCAGAAGTAGGGGAACAAGATCACGTGAAAATTCCTCTTTGGGGGCTAGTGTTGATTGGCCAAGAGACACGTCCATACTAATCGGGAACAGACCAATTAGGGAACGGGAAGCCTAGGTCCTTTTGAGTGGTTTTCATACCTCTGGGTGAAATTCTGGAAGGAGAATAGGCCGTTCCTTTGAGAAACGAAAGGATACCTTATTGGATTAAAACCCCATTTTGAGTGAGCATTGAATTATCCTGTATGAATTTTAGTAATTGCAGGAGATCCCTCCTCTGGACATTGTTGGTTTAGAGATATCAGCGAAAAATTTTAATGCGGGTGATAAGGTGAGAGGGAAGAGGTTTTTTTCTCTTTAATTGTAGTCAACTATCAGGTCCTTGGTATGGTAAAAAAATGAAAATTTACTAAGAGCATCCCCTAGAAATATCTTTTAGGAAGTGATGTAGTTTTCCGGAGACAAAAACTTGAGGTTAATGTGAGTGACCATTTACAGATAAAAGATGGGATTGATTTTTTCAATAATTTAGTGATAAATGGGTAAGTTGTATTTAGTAAGGTGATAGATTCATTCTTTCTACTATCTCCCGGAACTTAAATTTTGACCCTGTCCTTTGTCATCAAAATTCAGTCAGTTGTTTTTGGATAGTTTTTTCAATTTCTCTCCTCCAGTCATGTATGTTCATTGGTTAGAGGATTCATATTTTGAAATTTAGGCAGAGAGATCTGAATTTTTTTTTTCAACTTGGTGTGTAACCATTGTCGACGTAATTTGTAGAATGCTCAAATTTTGATTCCATTCGTTGGTCAAATAGTAATATTTTATTAACTAGAGCAAAAAAAATGTCTTTAAAAAGAAATCCTTATATAATCTGGGCCAGTCCAATCTATCCCCCTCCAATGTTTGTGCTAAATGATGAGGAGTAGGGATTCAGTCCTTCTTGGTTTTTTGTTTGAGGGGGACTGATGTTGGGAGTATCATCATGATTCAGGAAGAATCAGGAGAATTTCTGGTCAGGAGAGCCTCAGATTTCTTTTTTGGAAACTAAATCCTTCCTTTTTTGAGAGGGAATGGGGTTTGGGTTTTAAAAAATTTACCCTTTTATCCATTTTCCATTTGGGAAGATGAGTCCCCGGTCACTATTTGAGTGCCTTTGGGGGGAAACTGGACCGGTTTTGGAACTTTGCAAGAGCGGTCTTTAAAGTCCGTTCTTTGGGGGCTTAGGGATAGACATGGTCAAAGTTTATGATGGGGGTTAATAAAATAATAAAAGATCGGTAAAATGCGAAGATAATAGAAATTGTTAATGGGTGTTATTTCGTGTTTTGACCCGAGGTTCCCTATAAAAAAAATTTACCAAAGGATATTTTATAAAAGGAAGTGGAGGGAAATACGTTTAAAGGGAAAGGGCCCCAAAACAAGATTAAGAATTAAAATTAATGGCTGCCAAAATCAGTAGCTGGAGGAAACCAAAAAGTCACAATAGGGGTATTAAAATTGATAAACAGTTGGGAATTAGGGGGGGATAATTCAAGTAGGAAAATGACAAAACTATATCCACGTGTAGAGAAAAAATAGGGGCCCGGGTAAGACTTACTCAAATTGGAAAGTAATTTTATATATCGTACAAAAGCTAAAGGAGAGATTGCAGAGACAAAAGAGTAGGGGAGAGAAAAAGGGTTTCTGAGGGAGGAGTTAAAAAGTAGTGAAAAAGAAGAGAAAATAGTAGAAATATTAAAGAAGAAGATAAGATAAGGTTAAAGGGAAAACAAGTATATATAATAACAACCAGTAGATGTTCCCTATGTCAAACGAGGTGATGCTAGAGAAAAACAAAACAGTAAGTCGTTATATCAAAACAATGATATTCAAGGAATCCAAAGGGCCAAAAGGTGTATGGTTAGTAGATTAAAAAGATCGCGGTCTTGTAGAGATCGATGAGTTGAAGGCTTCAGTGTAGTCCACAAGTGATGATGTCAATCAGTCAGGAAGCCAAAATTTCCCAGATTTCAAAGAGAGAGGATTTTCTTAGTGGAAGACTAAACCAAAATGGAAAAGGAATGTGGGACTTGCTGACCATGCAGGAACGTTGGTTGTTGATTAAAGCAGGTGGTCTAGTTCTTTTTTAGACCCCAAAGGGATCCTGTAGAGTCAAATTGTTTTCAGAGTTGTTATATGTCTAGTTGGGAAAGTTCCAGGCAGTGTAACAAAAGCCCAAAGAAATTTCCTATTGGGTTTAAAAGAGCAGGGATACGTTGGAAATAATAGATGGTGTAATAATAGAGAGAGCACTAAATCCCAAAGTGAATCGCAGTTAAGGCAAAGATTCTAAGCGAGTGGGAAGGTAGTTGATTTAGCCAAGTCACCCCCAGAGTTGCAGCAAGTTTTAAAAATTGAATCGCCCACCATCAGAAGAATCAAGCGAGTTAGCCGGTGTTGGATGATAAACGGAAATTACCTGCGAGTTGTCAGATGGGGTGTAGATTTAGAAGTGCCGTATAAGAATTGAGGGGTTTTTGTTGCAGCGAGTCCCCAGGTGAGTCGGCTGTGTTATCCCGGGAGGAGCGAAGATAACAGCGTGCGAGCCGAGAAGGAGGCAGCAGCGTCGGGTAATTCCCCATCGTGATCGCGGCCGGAGCACACAGCCGGGAAGAAGGAAGTGAAGGGTCTGGTGAGGGCACAGCAAAAAAAAACCCAAAGGAGCCAGCAGCAGCACCGAGTTCCGGAGACAGAGAGGAACCCCTTCCCCACTTTGTCAAAGGTTGTTTTAGAAAAAAAGTTGCTTTACCCGAATTCCCTCCAGAAGCAAGAGCAGAGAAAAAAAGAAAAAAAAAATCATCCACTCCGCAACGGTATCGACCGTTATTAATGATGGGAAAAGATATAGAAAAAAAGGCGGAAGGGAAAAAAATAAGGGGTGAAAAGAATGGCGCCCTTTGGCTTAACAGTTGGTATACCGCAACTAAAAATGCAGTTTTCATTGTGAAACGAGCGGGAGAAATTGGCGGGAAAAAAAGGGTAGTACCCCTAGCGCCCTCTGGTGTCAAGAGTTGGTATGGTCGCTTCAGCAATGCAATACACTCGCAAAAAAAGGCGGGAAAAATTGGCGGGGAAAAAAAGGGTTTTTTCCCTACGCCTTGGTTTTCAAGGTTTATGGCACTTCAGAATGCTTTTCCTCACAAAAAGGGGGAAAAAATTTGGGGGAAAAAAGCAAAATGCAGTGGGTAACCCCAAGAAAAGGAAAGGGCAGGAAAATAGAATAAAACCCCGGGGGGAATTCACCGATTGAATTTTTTTTATGGGTTTGGAGGGTTGAGAGCTTAAATTTTTGGGTAAAAGTCGCAGGGGAGCTCCAGCCCAATTTTATATTAGATGGGAGAAGATTGGTGAAAAAAGTAGCCCCTTCTGGTGTTCTGTTGCCAGGGTTGGAGTGGAATACCCGGGGCCCCCCTCAGCTTAAAAAGGCAGGAGAAGGGGGGGGGTCCCGGGAAAGGGGGAAGGGGCCGGAAAAAAACTGTAAAAAGGCCCGGAGCGGTCCTGGGGTTGGGAGTTCCAGATCTGGGGGGAGATCCCCCCAATAGGGGTTAAGGCCCCGGGAAGGGAAAAAAAGGGGTTTAAAACCAGTGATATGAAGAAGGGTTTTTCCAAAAAGTTTTGGTTTGGGGTCAAGGGGCGAAAAAAAATTGGAAAAAAGGGGGTCCAGAAGTCCGAAGTGTCTTTAGGCTGGGGAAAAATTTGGTTGAATAGTGGAACCCCCCAAGGAAGGGTTCCGCGGTTTTTAGGGGCCAAAAAAGGGCTAAGTAAAAACCCCTTGTCAGGCTGAGCCCCAGCCCCCCCCTGAATTTTTTTCCCCAAAAAAACTGGGCTGTGATGCTGTTTTTGGGATTCCGCTTGGTTTTTTAAAAAAGAGAGAAGGGACAAAAAAAAGAAATTTTCTTCTTTTCCCGGATTAGTCAAAGTATGAAAAGTTTTTTTCCTGTTTTGACGGAAAAAAACTTTCATGCAAAAGGGAAAAGAATTTTTCCCAAAAAAAAAGGCTGTTTTGGGGTTTTTGGGTTTTTGCTTAGGTTTTTGAAGGGGGCAGAATGGGAAAAAAAAATTTTGAAGTTCTTTTTTCTAGCCGAGAATAGTCAACGTATGTTTAAAAATTTTTTTCATTTTTGCGCGGGGAAAACCACTTTAGTAAAGCAATAATTTTTTTCAAAACTACCAGAGCTGTGTGTGTTCTTTGGGTTTCCCCCTTAGGTTTAGAAAGAGCAGAATGGGACAAAAAATTTAAAAATTTTTTATTTCTGCCAGGATATGTCAAAAATTTGTAAAAGTTATTTTATTTTTGGCGAAAACACATTTCATGTCAAACAATGAATTTTTTTCCAAAAAAAACCGAGCTGTAGCGTTTTTGGGATTTGCTTAGGGGGTTTAGAAAAAGCGAAAAAGGGGCAAAAATTTTTAAAGTTCTTTTTCTAGCCAAAAGATTTAGTCAAAAAATATTTTAAAAGTCTATTTTCCTGTTTGACGGGGAAAACAACCTTTTATGTCAAAAAAATTAATTTTTTCCCAAAATACTGGAGTTGGGGTGCTGTTCTTTGGGATTCCCCTTTTTTGGGTTTTAAAAAGAGGAATGGGGCAAAAAATTTATGATTTTTTTTCTAGCCGGTTAGTCAAAGTAGCAAAAAATGTCATTTTCACTTTTTTGACGGGGAAAACACACTTTATGTAAAGCTAAATTTTTTTCTCCCCAAAAAACCCCCCGAGCTTGGCGGTTCTTTGGGTTCCGCTTGGTTCATGAAGAGAAGAAGGGAAAAAAAAATTTGAATGTTTTATTTTTACCCCGAGATATAGTCAAAGTATGCAAAAAATGTTATTTCCCCTGTTTAACGCAAAAAACATTTTCAGCAAAAAATAATTTTTCTCCAAAATACCGGGCTTGATGCTGTTCTTTGGGTTTTTCCGGGGTTTGGTTTCAAAAGAGAGCAAAAGGGGGAAAAAATTTTGAATGTATCTTCTTTTAGCCAGAGTTTAGCCCAAACGTATGCTAAAATGTTTTTTTTCACTGTTTAGACGCGAAAAACACACTTTCATGTCAAAGCAATGAATTTTTTCTCCAAAACTACTGGAGCTGTGATGTGTTTTTGAAAATTCCTGCTTAGGTTCATAAAGAGAGCAGAATGGGACAAAAAATTTGACTGTATCTTCTTTCTACCCAAAAAGATATAGTCAAAGTATGCTAAAATGTCTATTTTCATGTTTGACGCGAAAAACACATTTTCATGTAAAAGAAATGAATTTTTCTCCAAAACTACCAAGCTGTGATGCTGTTCTTTGGGATTCCTGCTTAGGTTCATGAAGAGAGCGAATGGGAAAAAAAAATTTTGAATGTATCTTCTTTCTAGCCGGATATAGTCAAAAGTATGCAAAAAATGTCTATTTTTCACTGTTTGACGCGAAAAACACTTTCATGTCAAAGCAATGAATTTTTCTCCAAAACTACCGAGCTGTGATGCTGTTTCTTTGGGATTCCTGCTTAGGTTCATGAAGAGGCAGAATGGGACAAAAAATTTGAATGTATTTTTTTTCTAGCCAGAGATATAGTCAAACGTATGCTAAAATGTTATTTTCACTGTTTGACGCGAAAACACACTTTCATGTCAAAGCAATGAATTTTTTTTCCAAAAATACTGGAGCTGTGATGCCTGTTCTTTGGGATTCCTGCTTGGTTCATGAAGAGAGCAGAATGGGAAAAAAAAATTTGAATGTATTTTTCTTTCTAGCCAGAGATATAGTAAAACGTATGTTTAAAATGTCTATTTTCACGGGTTTAGACCGGCGAAAACACACTTTCATGTCAAAGAAAGGGAATGTTTTTCTCCCAAACTACTGGAGTGTGTGGTTCTTTGGGATTCCTGCTTAGGTTCATGAAGAGAGCAGAATGGGACAAAAATTTGAAATGTATCTTCTTTTAGCCAGAGATATAGTCAAACGTTGCTAAAATGTCTATTTTCACTTTTTTGACGCGAAAAACACACTTTCATGTCAAAGCAATGAATTTTTCTCCAAAACTACTGGAGTGTGTTTGCTGTTCTTTGGGATTCCTGCTTAGGTTCATAAAGAGAGCAGAATGGGACAAAAAATTTGAATGTATCTTCTTTCTAGCCGAGATATAGTCAAACGTATGCTAAAATGTCTATTTTCACTGTTTAGAAGCGAAAAACACATTTCATGTCAAAGAAATGAATTTTTCTCCAAAACTACTGGAGCTGTGATGCTGTTCTTTGGGTTCCTGCTTAGGTTCATAAAGAGAGCAGAATGGGACAAAAAATTTGAATGTATCTTCTTTCTAGCCAGAGATATAGTCAAACGTATGCTAAAATGTCTATTTTCAGTTTAAAACGCGAAAACACATTTATGTCAAAGAAATGAATTTTTCTTCCAAAAACTACCAAGCTGTGATGCTGTTCTTTGGGTTTCCCTGCTTGGTTCATGAAGAGAGCAGAATGGGACAAAAAATTTGAATGTATCTTCTTTTAGCCAGAAAATATAGTCAAAACGTATGCTAAAAATTTTCTATTTTCACTGTTTTAGACGCGAAAACCCACTTTCATGTCAAAGCAATGAATTTTTCCCCAAAAAACAAAACCAGAGCTGTGATGCTGTTCTTTGGGATTCCTGCTTAGGTTATGAAGAGGCGAAATGGGACAAAAAATTTGAATGTATCTTCTTTCTAGCCAGAGATATAGTCAAACGTATGCTAAAATGTCTTTTTTTACTGTTTAGACGCGAAAACAACTTTCATGTCAAAGCAATGAATTTTTTCCAAAACTATTGGAGCTGTGATGCGGGTTCTTTTGGGATTCCTGCTTGGGGTTTCATAAAGAGAGCAAATGGACAAAAAATTTGACTGTATCTTCTTTCTAGCCAGAGATATAGTCAAAAGTATGTAAAATGTCTATTTTCATGTTTAGACGCGAAAACACCCTTTCATTTTTCAAAGAAATGAATTTTTCCCCAAAAAAATACCAGAGTGTGATGCTTTTTCTTTGGGATTTCTGCTTAGGTTCATGAAGAGAGCAGGAATGGGACAAAAAAATTTGAATTTTATCTTCTTCTAGCCAGAAAATATAGTCAAACGTATGCTAAAATGTCTATTTTCACTGTTTAGACGCGAAAACACACTTTCATGTCAAAGCAATGAATTTTTCTCCCAAAACTACCGGGCTGTGATGCTGTTCTTTGTGATTCCTGCTTAGGTTCATAAAAGAGAGCAGAATGGTTTTTGTGTGGCCTAGCACCTCATAGAGAGGGCCGCATAAATACGGAGCCCCCGGACCCCGGGTGATTGCATCTTTCCAGCGCCCCTTGCTCCCGGACCCTCAGAACCAACTCAATAGAGTGTGAACGAGGGCTGCACGAATGGGTAAAGTAAAACCGACGCATCTTCCCTTCCAAAGGGGGTTTCTGATTATTTCCCGCCGGGCCGCTCAGAAGCAGTGCTCTCTCCAACATGGCGCCCCCCCCCCCCGGCTGCCCGCGCTTCCCCCCGGGAACAACAGGCTTCTGGGCCTGGTTTAGCGGAGCTCCCCCCTGATTCTCGGCACCTATACGGTCATAAAAGACCTAATGACAGACCTCCTCTCTGACTAAGGCATGTTGCAGGACGATATGAAGGAGATGGTGGCGGATCTGAAGGGGAGGTGAATGCACTGGGCTCTAGGACGGATCACCTCGAGTCCAAAAGGAGAATGGTGCAGTCCCACAACGAGCTGTTGGACGATCATGAGCAACTCCAACTACGATATCTGCGGGTACAAGCGAAAAGTTTTTGATGCGGAAGACCGAAAACGGCAAGAACAATATACGTTCCGGGAATATGCGGAATCCGTGCGTGATCCGGACCTTTAAAAAGGCTTCTCCCGAGATTTCCTGAGGAGGTTTTTCCCTGACCTGGACCCCAGGGACCTCAAAATAGACCGAATCCACAGGCTCCCTAAGCCACCGGGGGCCGCCCTGAGCTCCCGCGAGATGTGATCGCCAGGATCCATTTCTATGAGACTAAGGGGATTTTCCTCAAGGCGCTTAGAAGCTCCCCAAAACACTTACGGAACGCTTCGCGACTTGGAGGTCTTCCCTGATCTTCCCCTGGGACCTTGGCATTGCGCCGGGAGCCTTCAAGCCTTTATACAGCCATCCTTCGGGAGAAAGAGATCCCGTATCGTTGGGGCGACCCACCCGCCTTATAATTCGGAGGGATGATGTCACCCATGTTTGCATTGCCCCCGCCGCAAGCGGCCTCGTTCTGAAGGACTGGACTTTTTCCCACCGAATTTTTTCCGCATGGCCCAAGTGATATCAGTGATCGCCTGCCAAAAACAATCGCACCCGACGTCGCAGACTGAATCCGGAGTGGTCCACCGTCTGAAGATCTTCTGCTGGATTGATATCCTTGTTTTATTTTTCTCCTTTTTGCCCGGGGTCCGGCCTTTCCCTGGCCCGTACACTCCCCCGGATCACTTGCTTTTTCCCCTTTCCTTTCTGTTTCTTTTTTGTAATCTCTACCCTGTTCTTCTTTCTCTCCCCCTCCCTAACCCTCCCCTCATTCTCTTTCTTCCCTATTTCTCTCTCTTTCCTTGATCTGCTCACTTTTCATTGCGGCTACTGTGGTCCTGGGGTGTGCCCCCCCCGAGCGAATTTTTCGCTTGGTGTGTTTTTTTTTTTTTTTTTTTTTTTCTCTCCTCATCCTTTTACGTCGCTATTTGGACTCCTTTTTCGCACAGAGACGACGTTTTTTCTCCTTCTGATTAGCGTTACCGTCACCCTTGAGACGGAAGGACTTTGTCCTAGTGTCGTCCTAGGAGTGCAGATCGCTAATACGATCTTTTTTTTCTTTTTGTATTTTTTTTCTTTTTTTTCGGCACTTGCCGCACCTGTTAATTTTCTGCTGTTTTATCCTCTGCCAGAATGTATCGTCCTGTCCGGGGGTTGAGCACTGGCCATACTGGGTCCCAGCTGACGCTTCGGAATACCGACTGATATGCTCTGTCCTTGCCCTTACCATCTTCCCTTCCCTTCCTCCACCCGATGCAGTCTTCGTTATCTATGTATTGTTGCCTAGCTACAGAGTTGTATTTACTGCCTGTTTATGCCTATAAAATGTTCAGGCACAAAAATGTTAATGGGCTGAATTCGCCCCAGAAGCGGTCGCTCCTGCGTGCCAACCTTAAGAGGTCCCGAGCGGACGTGGTTCTCCTCCAGGAGACGCATCTTCTGGAGGGTGTAATCATCGCTTAGCCTCATCTTTCTACCCACACCAGTATTTTTCAAATCATACTGAGAAGAAGGTGGGGTGGCTATATTGATTGGGTCCTCCATTGACTTCGAATTGGTTAGCAGGACGGCGGATTCTGAAGGTAGATTTCTACTGGTGGTAGCGAAACTAAATGGAATCCTCTTTTCCCTTCTGGCTGTTTATTCCCCTAACATGGGCCAAAGCAAATTTCTTAGGTCACTCCCGGACGCTCAAGTGCCATCTATGCCAGGCCATAGCTAGTGGCGGGCGACCTCAACGCCCCCTTGCACAAACACCTTGATTGTTCCTCCCCCTCCTCATTCAGAACAGACCTGCCCCCGGTGGTGGACTCTCATGGACTACACGACATTTGGCGTTATTTCACGCCCAAAGAACGAGATTATTCATTTTTCTCCCCTAGACATAAATCCTTTAGCCGAATAGACTACTTCCTGATTAGCGACTCTCTTTTACCTCTTTGTCCTCAGGCCGACATTGGCACGATCACGTGGTCGGACCACGCCCCTATTACTCTTACCATCACGGGGCTCTTCCCACGACTTCCCAGGGCCCCTTGGAAACTGAATGACTATCTGCTGACCTCACAGACGACTCAGGATGCTCTAGCCGCACACTTAAAAGAATACTTCCACCTGAATGACACACCTGATGTAACCACGGAGGGTCTTTGGTTCGCCCATAAGGCGGTAATCCGGGGACATTGTCTGAAGCTGGCAGCTCATGCTAAGAGAATGTATAACGAGGGCCTGGTCTCCCTTTTGTCCAGGGTCAAGACTTTGGAAGCTGCTTTTCTCTCCTCCTCTGATCCTGTCACCTTGTCTACCCTTAATTCTACACGTATGATCTCAGAACTACTTCTCCTTTCTAGAGTAGAACACCAACTGAAGAAAGTCAGAGCGACATACTATGGGATGGGGGATAGGGCTGGGGCACTGCTGGCGCGACGGGTTAGGCGGCGGGAGATGAGGTCGAGAATCTCTCTGCTTGTCTCTCCCACTGGGGAACACATACGCAATCCTATTAAGATTGCGGAGCAGTTTAGAGATTTCTATCACGAATTGTATAATCTTGGTGATTCGCCCTCCACCCCGCAGCCGACCCCGGAGGCCATTGCCTCTTTCCTTTCTAAGCTTAAACTTCCCTCTCTTTCAGAGTTCAGCTGGAGTTTTTGAACAGACCCTTCTCGCTAGAAGAAATTCTAGGGGTAATCCGTTCTTCTAAGAAACGGTCAGCTCCAGGCCCAGACGGTCTTTCTTACACGTACTACTCCTCCTTTGCTTCCACCCTTGCCCCCATCTTCTCTCTCTTTTCCAGTTCTGGCAGCGCGAGGGTCGCATCAGGCCGGAAGGTCTAACAGCGGCTATCTCCACCCTTCCTAAGCCGGGTAAATCCCCCATGGTGGTGGGAAATTACCGCCCTATCGCACTGATTAATTGTGACGTTAAACTATTCTCAAAGCTGCTGGCGGACCGGATCAAGGGCGTCATCCCTTCCCTGATCGCCTTGGACAGGTGGGCTTTATTCCCGACCGGCAGGCGAGAGATGCGACTCGGAGGGTAGTGGACCTCCTAGAGGTTCTTGAGCAGAGAGGGACCCCAGTGCTCTTCTATCCCTTGACGCGGAAAAAGCCTTTGATCGAGTGCACTGGGGGTATTTGGCAGCCGTCTTGGACAAGTTTGCCTTCCAGGGTACCATCAAGACTGGAATCATGGCTCTCTACTCTTCGCCTTGGCATACGTAAAGGCGGGAGGTTTTTCCTCTCCCACATTTGGTATTTCGAACGGGCGAGACAGGGCTGCCCCCTCTCTCCTCTTATCTTTGCCCTTGCATGGAAACCGCTGGCAGCCTCAGTCCGTGAGCATCTGAGATTTCGGGAGTGGTGGTTGGTCAAACTGAACACAAAATCTCGTTATATGCCGATGATGTGCTCCTCACCTGCACGAACCCTGATGCTTCCATCCCAGCTGTTGTCCTCTATCCTATCCGACTTCTCGGCAGTTTCCTTCTACAAGCTCAACCTCTCTAAATCCTCTCTTTTTCCGGTAAACCTCTCTCCTATCTCCCAATCTCCTTAGCTACGCGGTTTTCTTTCTAGTCGCCCGCAGGGGTTTGTGTATTTGGGTATCCGGATAACACCTACCCCTTCTATGATTAGGATCAATTGTGAATCATTGATCTCCTCCCTGAAAGCCCTGATGGTAGAGTACTCAAGGGTTCATCTCTCTTGGGTAGCTAGGATTAATCTTGTAAAAAATGATGCTCCTCCCCAAAATTATTTATGTCCTTAGATGCGTCCCTCTTTTATTTCCCAGACGTTACTTAAATTTGCTCCAATCGATTCTGGGGAGGTTTGTTTGGGGGGGTAAGCCCCACCGAGTGGCCCTCTCACCCTGACTCTTCCTTCCTCTTTGGGAGGTTTAGGTATGCCAGATATTTTGAGTTATTACTCTGCCATTACCTTGGATCTGGCTAAGTCTTGGTGGGCTGCGATCTCCCCCCCATCCGCAAACTGGCTTCAAATTGAGGCTCACTTTTCTCCCTGGGCTCTCTCAGAATCCTGCTGGAAGAGTCCTTCCTGCGGGCCATCCGCCCCTCAGTTCCCCTGCGCTCCATGCAGGCGGTCCTCTCTCGGTGTGGCACAGGCAAGCGAGAATGCACTTGCCCTTCCTCTCTAGGTATCTCTCCCTGGGGGTCTTGGAGTCCAGCATGGTGGATATCTCGCTGGGGCGGTGCGCGGGAGGCGGGTATACGATTGGTTTGGGATCTCCTGAGTGATGGACGCCCGGCCTCATTTTCTACATTGACAGCTAAATTCTCCCTTCCACCCTCGTCTTTCTTTACCTACCTGAGAATACGGCACTTCCTTCTTTCTTGTTCCCTACCGAGGTGGGATCCCTCCTCAATTAACCTTAGCCTTCAATCTTTCTTCAAGCAAAGCGGGCACTCCCGGTGTGGGGTGTCTATTGTTTATAGGGCCTTGACAGCCGCCCGGTGCGGTAGATAAGCTTCCTTTTATGACTAGGTGGGAGGCCAGCTTAGCTTTTTCTGTGCCACTAGAGAGGTGGCATGCCGCCTCATCTCACGCGGCTAGATATACCCGGTGTGTCAATCACTTGGAACAATCCAAGAAGCTGCTATTGGGCTGGTACCTGGTCCCTACCAAAATAGCAGATTTAGTGGACATGGACATCTAACCTCGTCACTTTGTTGGAGGAACTGTGGACAGATAGGGTCGGAGGCACACATCTGGTGGACCTGCCCGAAGGTGGTGGCCTTTTGGTCTAGGATTAATACACTCATAGGGAACTGACAGGCCTTACGTTCCCTCTCTCTCGGCTCCTATGGCACTGCTGGGAATTGATCTGGACACCTTGCCAGTCATTCTTAGGCCCATAGTTACAAACGTTTTGATCGCTGCCCGTCAATCCATTGCTGCCCTTTGGAAATCTCCCGCCTGCCCCACCCTGAAGGACGTGACTGCTAGATTAAACCGACATTTTATGCACGAGCTAGTCCTCTCACATGACCTCCCCCAAAGACTAAAGTCCTCAACTGGTGGGACCATGGATGTCTACTACTTATAATGTGGTTTCTGTTCCCAACTAACTGCTTTTTTTATTCTTCCCTTTTATGAGGGGCGTATAGTTTTCTGCTCGATTTGTAATATTGTTTTGATGGCGACAATAACCTGATACTACTGTTGGTAATACTGCTTTTCCTACTTTACCCCCCCCTCCCCCTACCCCCCCTACCTTCCGGTCCCCCTCCCATACTCCACCTGTATTTCCTCATTTGAGGATGCCTTTATTGGTGGATTTCTCTTGTTTGGGGTTTGTTTCTAACATTGTTGTATGTTGTCTCCTTGTTTTTTGCCCTTATTATTGCAATAAAAACGAAATGGTTTAAAAAAAAGAGAGCAGAATGGGACAAAAAATTTGAAAAGTATTACTTTCTAGCCAGAGATATAGTCAAAACGTATGCTAAAATGTCTATTTTCACTGTTTAGACGCGGGGAAAACACACTTTCATGTCAAAGCAATGAATTTTTTTCCAAAACTACCAGAGCTGTGATGCTGTTCTTTGGGGTTCCTGCTTAGGTTCATGAAGAGAGCAGAATGGGACAAAAAATTTGAATGTATCTTCTTTCTAGCCAGAGATATAGTCAAACGTATGCCCAAAATGTCTATTTTCACTGTTTAGACGCGGGAAAAAACACTTTCATGTCAAAGCAATGAATTTTTCTCCAAAACCTACTGGAGCTGTGATGTGTTCTTTGGGATTTTCCCGCTTAGGTTCATGAAGAGAGCAAATGGGACAAAAAATTTGAATGTATTCTTCTTTCTAGCCAGAGATATAGTAAAGTATGCTAAAATGTCTATTTTCACTGTTTAGAAGCGAAAACAAAACTTTCATGTCAAAGCAATGAATTTTTCTCCAAAACTCTGGAGCTGTGTTGCTGTTTCTTTGGGATTCCTGCTTAGGTTCATAAAGAGAGCAGAATGGGACAAAAAAATTTGAATGTACTTCTTTCTAAGCCAGAGATATAGTCAAAGTATGGGTAAATGTCTATTTTCACTGTTTAGACGCGAAAACACACTTTCATGTCAAAGCAAATGAATGTTTCTCCAAAACTACTGGAGCTGTGATGCTGTTCTTTGGGATTCCTGCTTAGGTTCATAAGAGAGCAGAATGGGACAAAAAAATTTTATGTATCTTCTTTCTAGCCGAGAATAGTCAAACGTATGCTAAATGTCTATTTTTACTGTTTAGACCGAAAACACACTTTTATGTCAAAGCAATGAATTTTTCTCCAAAACCCGGAGCTGTGATGCTGTTCTTTGGGATTCCTGCTTAGGTTCGAAAGGAGCAGAATGGACAAAAAATTTGATGTATCTCTTTCTAGCCAGTTTTAGTCAAACGTTGCTTAAATGTCTATTTTCACTGTTTAGAAGCGAAACACACTTCATGTCAAAGCAATGAATTTTTTCCCAAAACTACTGGAGCTGTGATGTGTTCTTTGGGATTCCTGCTTAGTTAAAAGAGAGCGAATGGACAAAAATTTGAATGTTCTTCCCTTTCTAGCCAGAGATATAGTCAAACGTATGCTAAAAAAGTCATTTTCCTGTTTAGACGCGAAAAACACACTTTCATGTCCAAGAATGAATTTTTTCTCCAAAACTTTCCAGAGCTGTGATGCTGTTCTTTGGGATTCTGCTTAGGTTCATGAAGAGAACAGAAAGGGACAAAAAATTTGATGTATTTTCTTTCTAGCCAGAGATATAGTCAAACGTATGCTAAAATGTCTTTTTCACTGTTTAGACGCGAAAACACACTTTCATGTCAAGCATGAAATTTTTCTCCAAAACTACAGAGCTGTGATGCTGTTCTTTGGGATTCCTCTTAGTTCATGAAGAGACAGAATGGGACAAAAAAATTTGAATGTTCTACTTTCTAGCCAGAGATATAGTCAAACTATGCTAAAATGTCTATTTTCACTGTTTAGACGCGAAAACACACTTTCATGTCAAAGCAATGAAATTTTTCCAAAATAAGAGGTGATGTGTTTTTGGGTCCCTTAGGTTTTAAAGAGCAGAAGGGCAAAAAAATTTTAATGATCTTTTTCAGCAAGAAAAGTCAAAGATGCTAAATGTCTTTTTCACTGTTTTAGCGAAAACCACTTTTATGCAAAAACAATTTAATTTTTTCCAAAACGGGGCGTGATGTTTCTTTGGGTTCCCTTAGGTTCAAAAAAGGCAGATGGGAAAAAAAATTTTATGTTTTCTTTTTACCAAGAAATCAAAGTATGCTAAAAAAGTCTATTTTCATGTTTGCGCGAAAAAACACTTTCATGTCAAAGAATGAATTTTTCTCCAAAAAATACCGGCTGTGATGCTGTTCTTTTTGGGTTCCTGCTTAGGGCTAAAAGGCAGATGGGACAAAAAATTTTAAGTTCTTCTTTTAGCAGAGATATAGTCAAAAGTATGCTAAAAAGTCTATTTTCACTGTTTAGAGCGAAAACACACTTTTATGTCAAAGCAAGAATTTTTCTCCAAAAATCGAGCTGTGTGCTGTTCTTTGGGTTCCCGCTTAGGTTCATGAAGAGAGCAGAAAGGGCAAAAAAAATTTTAATGTATCTCTTTCTAGCCAGAGATATAGTAAACGTATCTAAAATGTCTATTTTCACTGTTTAGAAGCGAAAACCCCACTTTCATGTCAAAACAATGAATTTTTCCCCCAAAAATACCGGGTGATGCTGTTCTTTGGGATTCTGTTAGGTTATAAAAGAGCGAATGGGACAAAAAATTTGAAAGTTTTTTTTTTGCCCGAGATATGCAAAGTTGCTAAAATGTCTATTTTCATGTTTAGAGCGAAAACACCTTTTATGTCAAAGAAAAGAATTTTTCTCCAAAACTACCGGGCTGTGATGCTGTTCTTTGGGTTCCCGTTGGTTCATGAAGAGAGAGAATGGGGCAAAAAAATTTTAATGATTTCTTTTTTTGCCAGGTATAGTAAAGTAGTAAAATTTATTTTCCTGTTTAGGCGAAAACACACTTTCGCAAAAGCAAAAAATTTTTCTCCCAAAAAAAACGGGGCTTGATGCGTTTTTGGGTTTTTGCTTGGTTCATAAGAGGCGAAAAGGGGCAAAAAAATTTGAATATTTTTTTTCTGCGGTATGAAAAATATCTAAAATTTATTTTTTTTAGAGCGAAAACACCTTTATGTCAAAAAAATGAATTTTTCCAAAATACGAGCTGTATGCTGTTCTTTTTGGGGTTCCCCGCTTGGTTCATGAAA
>JARQOC010002036.1:0-30888 GCA_033576535.1 Allobates femoralis
CATGATTTGCATATAAGCCTTAATAAATGCTATGTGAAACGTAAATAGACCTCCTTTTATCAAACTTTGATGGCTAATTCTAAGTATATGCAGTCAATATTTATGACTCACAGAACACTTTACTGATACAGTTATATTAGCAATAAAATATTTGTGATTTTTTTTTTTTAAATGTAAAACAAAACGTATTGGTAAAGGGCGGTTATAATGTTTCTGCCTCTCTTATTTCTAAAGCTGTCATGGAAATACTAGTCAATACACAAACTAAAGGTCATCTATTTTCACAACTATGATAAGCAATATTAAGCAATACAACATATTTTTGCAGATTTGTCAAAGAGAAAGAGTAGAAAAGGTCAGAAAGATGTTAAAAAAAATCAGCTTCTGGACAGAACTGCTAGCAATCCTGTCAAGCAGTCCAAATCTTAATTGTTTTAGTATTGTCCCCTGTATTTAAATAGCTGTATACTAATTCAGAACTTTGCACAGATTTGAAAGGGGTTGTCCACTAATCGGTCAACCACTTCTCAATTGCAATATTTCCCCACGATGTGGAGTAAATACACCTTATACTCAACTATGGTGCCAGTGTTGTTCCAGCGGCATCTGCACTAGTCTCCCAAAGTTCACGTGAAGTTATTATCTCACATGAGCTTTGAAACCAATCAGCAGCCACTAAGGAGGGAGGTGCTTCATTGTCACTTCCTTTCCAATTAAAATGAAATTTGGAAGAAATGAGAGTTGCTGCTGCTCACTGACCTCCTCAGTTTGTTAGCTACATCAAAAGGAAGTGAGACTAAAGTGGCGCATTAGTTGCCACTAATTGGCTGCAAGACAAACATCACTTAAGCCCTGGGAGACCTAGTGCCAACATTGTTGCAATAATACTAGCACCACAGGCAAGCATAGAGGTATTTTATTCTATATGGGGGAATATTTTAATTAAGAATGGGTTGTTCTAGTAGTGGATAACCCCTTTAATTTCTATTTGATTTGTACCCAGGAACTCTGATTTCCTCTGATTTTTCCACTCCTGATTTTGGCTGCAAAAACTGATGAGCAAAAACAGACCAAAGCATGGAAATCAAACACCTGTACCAGTAGGGACAACACCAGAAATCTCAGGTCCCTTGAGCAATTAGCTACAAGCATTTCCTTTCATCACAGATGTTTAGTTTTTATATTTTGTTGCCTGTGGGTCACTATTGGGAGAAGAGCTCCATTCACACTCTGCGTTTTTGGTCTATTTTTGCTCATCAGTTTTTGTAGCCAAAATCAGGAGTGGGTGATAAAGAGGACCTGTCACCCCCCTGGTATTTTCCAAACTGAATGCAGCAAGTCTGCTGCATTCAGGGATGATGTCTCCCATGTTTCTACCAGCCCTGTAAGCTGTAATGAACACTTTATCAAGTTTAGAGATAACGAGTCCAGAGGGACTTACTGATTATGAAGTCCTAGCTGTTCCGGGGGGTCCTTCCCATCTCCTGCCTCTCTGTGCCGCCTCCTGCCTGTGACATCAGTGCTAGAGCCTGCCCTGCTGTATTCCTACAGCTTAATCTGGAACAGGGCGGGCTCCAATGCTGACATCACAGGCAGGAGGCGGCACAGAGAGGCAGGGGGCGACACAAAGAGGCAGGAGGTGGGGAGGACCCCCGGGAACAGTGAGGACTCCATAATCAGTAAGTCCCTCCAGACTTGTTATCTCTAAACTTTATAAAATGTTATTTACAGCTTACAGGGTGGGTAGAAACATGGGAGACCCCTTCCCTGAATGCAGCAGACACGCTGCATTCAGTGGTGCTTTCAGTTTCGAAAGCACCAGGGGGGGACAGGTCCTCTATCAATCAAAAAGTGGTGAAGTGTTTCTATTATACTTTTCCTCTGATTGTTCCACGCATGATTTTGGCTACAAAAACTGATGAGCAAAAACAGACCAAAAACACACAGTGTGAATGTAGCCAAAAGCATCTGGTATGTAATTCGATTACCTTTTTGTCTAATTCAAGACTGCTGAGACTCCACCAAATCCACACCTGAATGTCCCATGTTATAAAAAACCAGACTCAGTTATGTAAACAGAAGTCTCTTTAATGGAGATATATAATAACAAAATCTCTTCTTTTAATGGATGGTGGCCAGTCACAGCATAAAATGCTTAGATAAACGACAAAAATTGCTCTCCATAAACCAATATGATATGGATGATCGGGAGTTTTTCTGCGCTGACCAAAGGAGACCAGATAATGAAGAGTCCTTTTATTCACACACCGCAGTTTGCCTACGCATTTCGTAGCCTGCAGGCTACTTCATCAGGGCATAATCTCAGCATGCAGGCTACGAAATGCGTAGGAAAACTGTGTGCGGAGTGTGAATAAAAATACTCTTCATTATCCGGTCTCATGTGGTTAGCGCAGAAAAAATCCAGATCATCCATATTTTTTCCTTTGCATCCTTCACGGGTTCTGCGGCGGCCAAGTGTGTTCAGGTGGTTGTGACTCTCACAACCTCCCAAGATGAGTGGATCTCTATAGGTAAATCCTCTTTTACCGCCCAATATGTGCTCCCCTCTTTGTATAAACCAATATGAATCATTATGCCACAGCCGAACTCCCAGCATATGTCAGCCTTCGTACAAAAAAAACATTAACACTGTTAAATTAACTGCCAAGGAAGAGCAAAGTATCAAATAACGCTCCGACCCCACCCATAAAATACACCTGCTCAATGCCATACTGAAAGACATAAATAAAGATACCCAATCCAATTTCTAAGTGTACACTGTTGGCAAGCAGAAACCCTGAATTGTCCCCTATTAAGCATTAAGGTGTATTCCATGGTCGCTCAATATCAGTCACCTCTCTGGCGGCATGACATACGACATAAGAAATGACCTCTGACCAAGTTATTGCAAGCTCTAAAAAGAAACAATGGAACTTGACAATATTAAACCACGATGTAGTAAGAGGTACCGGTAAGCGGAATGGACAGAGGTAATTCCAGCCTGCATGGAGAACCAGAATAACAGAAGTGTCCAGAGAGATTTCAACTACTTCCAGCAAAAACTTGAAGCCAGATTAAGCCTCTAATTAGAGATAGGCAAAATCGTAGATGTTTGGGTTCACCGGATCCGGCCGGACTTAAAAAAACAACTCTGATTTGGGACAAGACTTGACTCGAACGTGAACCCAAACCTTGAACCCCATATAAGTCTATGGGGACCTGAACATCTGTGCTATAAAATGGTGGTAGTAAGGGCTAGAGGTCTGCAAAGGGAAACAAAATGCAGGAAAGTTACCTTTTTTTTTTACCTATAATGTGCAATTTTCCCCCAAAATTTTTTGGGGAAAGTGTTGGTGCATCTAATAGTCTGGATATAAGTATCTAGCTGTGGCTGTGGAGGGTGGGCAAAGAGGGTGGAGAAGGTCACTGGAGGCAGGGGACGGACACCAGTGGTGAGAGCATGCTGAAGAGCTTCTGCTGGTGACCACATGGGCCCGTTGATTAAAGGGAACCTGTCACCTACTAAAAGCCACTTAACCTATTAATACGTGTCCATGCACCTTCTTATTACCATTAAAACTATCACTCTCTCCGGTAAATGCTTGTTTTCAATGTTGTAAAAAACGTCTTTAAACTTACTCATTAGGATAATAATGAAGTGGGGGTTATATGCAATAGTCCCCCTGGGCGTGTTGGTTTGAAGCCTCCATGATCCTTTATCACGCCCCGATGGGCATGATATTGTAATAAGATTCATCTCTGGCCCTGCCTCTCTGTGCTGCTTTTGCTGTGCTGGCTTTGCACTCCTCCTCTCTGTTACTCACAGCATGCAAATCATTTGTCCTGACGTCAGCTCCAGGGTCCTGCCCTGACAAAGCATAAACATTACAGTAGGAGGCGGCACACAGAGGCAGTGGGGGATGGAATGGCCACAGTCAATCAAGCTCCCTCCAGCCACAGTGACTGCCTCCATTGCTTCTAACTGTAAGTTTTACAAAGCTATACCTTGGTGTACACAGCACACAGACACATGGGGGACCCCTTCTTTGAATGCAGCAGACATGCTGCATTCAGTACTGCATTTAGATTGCCATGCAGCAGGGGGGTGACAGGTCCTTTTTAAGCTCGTTTAATATTCACTGCTCTCCCCAGCCCATCAGCTCAGAGCACTGAAGCTAGTGCTGAGATGAGGGCGGGGGGAACAGCACATATTTAGTTAGTTAAAACAGCGGACATTTACTGCTTCCCATGCACACTGCGTGGGAGCAGTGAAGATCCCCGCAGGTGGCAGTGGACAAATGATCATACTCACTGTCCGTCACCATGACCTGCTCCCATCTCGGCAGCTGTTGGGGTGTGGAGCTTGGTGGTGCATAGTTGTGACGTTTACATGCTGGCAGAACTGAGTGGCCACCATGAGAACAGGATGTCACTATTCAACGGGGGAGAGTATATAATTATTTATTGGTCAAATACGAAGATGGAGTATATATCGGGATGGGGCTATTTACCTGGATGGCAGCATATACCTGGATGGGGCCATATACCTGGATGGGGGCATATACCACGATAGGGCATATACAAGGATGGGGGCTTATACCAGGATGGGGACATATATCTGGATGGGGACATAAACTAGGATGGGACATACGCAGGATAGTGCATATAGGATGAGGGCATATACCAGGATGTGGCATATAGGATGACGACATATACCAGAATGAGGGCCTGTACCTGTATGGGGCCATATACCTGTATGGGGGAATATACCAGGATGAGGGCATACACTGTGTTCCAAATTATTATGCAAATTGGTTTTAAGTGTCATAGGGTTTAATTTTAATTTTTTTTTTTAATGAAACCCATTGATGGTATTGTGTCGCAGGGTTCTTTGGATCATTGAAATCAATCTCGGATATCTGTGATAATTAGTTTGGCAGGTGAGCCCAATAAAAGGAAAACTGGGTGTTCCACAATATTACGCAGGCCACAGTTTTCAAGTAACATGGGAAAGAAAAAGGATGTCTCTGCTGCCGAAAAGCAACAAATAGTGCAATGCCTTGGACAAGGGATGAAAACATTTGATATTGCACGAAAACGTAAGCGTGATCATCGTATTGTGAAGAGATTTGTGGCTGATTCTGAGCACAGATGTGTTCGTGCAGATAAAGGCAGAATGAGGAAGGTTTCTGCCAGGCAAGTTCATCAGATTAAGAGAGCAGCTGCTAAAAAGGCCTTACAAACCAACAAACAGATATTTGAAGCTGCTGGTGCCTCTGGAGTCCCTCGAACCTCAAGGTGTAGGATGCTTCAAAGTCTTGCTGTGGTGCATAAACCTACTATTCGGCCACCGTAAAACAGTGCTCACAAGCAGAAACAGTTACAGTGGGTCCAGATATATATGAAGACTAATTTTCAAACAGTCTTGTTTACTGATGAGTGCTGAGCAACCCTGGATGGTCCAGATGAATAGAGTAGTGGATGGTTGGTGGATGCCACCATGTCCCAACAAGGCTGCGACGTCAGCTAGGAGGTGGAGGAGTCATGTTTTGGGCTGGAATCATTGGGAAACAGCTGGTAGGTCCCTTTAAGGTTCTTGAAGGTGTGAAAATGACGTCTGCAAAGTATATACAGTTTCCAACTGAGAACTTTCTTCCATGGTAAAAAAAGCAAAAACATGCCTTTAGGAGCAAAATCATCCTCATGCATGTCAATGCACCATCTCATGCTACAAAGAATACCTCTGTGCCATTGGCTGCTATGGGCATAAAAGGAGATAAACTCATGGTATGGCCACTATCTTCCCCTGACCTCAACCCTATAGAGAACCTTAGGAGTATAATCAAGCAAAAGATCTATGAAGGTGGGAGGCAGTTCACATCAAAACAGCAGTTCTGGGAGGCTATTCTGACATCATGCAAAGAAATACAAGCAGAAACTCTCCAGAAGCTCACAAGTTCATTGGATGCAAGAATTGTGAAGGTGATATCAAAGAAGGGTTCCTATGTTAACATGTAACTTGGCCTGTTAGGATGTTTTGGAGTTAAATAGCTTATTTCAGTGAATCTAACCTCCTAATGCTGCAAATTCAACAAATCAGCATTTTCAGTTCTTTCAAACATATCAAATGTTTAGAAACTCTACCGTGCATAATAATTTGGAACAGTGCATTTAGAGTTTTTTTTTTAATTTTGAAGATTATACTGATTATACTGTTATCATTGGGAGGTTTCTTCAATAAATTCGATATATACTCTAACGGGTGATGACTTTTATTACACTGACTGTCATTTGCACCAACCATTTAGGAAAATCAGAAAAAAAGAACATTTGCATAATAATTTGGAACACAGTGTACAGCATGTTGGGGCATATAGCAGAATGGAGGCCATATACCAGGATGAGGGCATATAGCAGGATGGGGCATATACCAGGATGAGACCATATACACGCAGGGCTGTGGAGACACGGAGGTCAGTGGGTGCTCTCGTCCGCTGGCCCAACCACCTTTAGAAAGACTGCATGAACCAGAGCTCATCCCAACTGAATGCCCAAACTTCATAATCGAGGGAAGAACATTACTCAGACAACACAGGGTGAGGGAACTACACAATGGCAACAGAGTCTCACCCTTCCGCTGGCTCACCACTAAATAGAATATTCATGCCTTCAGGGCTTCCACAGCCAACTACCCTAATCCAGCAGCACCCCACTTTTGGTGGGCACTCACCGAGATAAGTATAGCAGCAAGCTTAGGATGCTGACTGAGCATAGCAAAGTCTGTAGCCAGGTGACTGAGTTTTCCCCACCTGGGTATCTTCCAGTCAAATCCTAGAATGCCAGGCTGAACTCCTGCAGAATATAATCTAGTTTTACATCACACTGGGAGCAGGGAAGGGGATTAGCAGTGCTTCATCGGAAACTGGATGAACACTGGTGCCAGGAACAAATGAATGGATACCACTCATTAGCAATAGCAAAGGAATAAGAAAAGTTCTAGAACTAGGCATTTTTTCATTAAAATTTTCAATATGTTATTTCCACGTCAAGAATGAAAGATCAGACCCTAAATTCCTGACGCGTTTCGAACAAATTTCTTAATCATAGGCATATGAACAATACATAAAAACATCCTTATATACCGATTTCATTAAGTCAAACCATGTACACCTGTTACTTGACATGATTGGTTAACATTCATTACAAATTCAAATGTGAGACAGACCACCAAAAATCATGATGCCTACCTAGACTGTCGCTTCCTTATCTACACTAAATACATTTGTAAAGACACATCTACTTTCTCAGTGCATCAACTTTTCATATTTTATATAAATGATGTAAATATAGAATAGGAGCCAGGAGGAAAGATAGAAGAGCTGTTGTGTAAAGCCAGGAGGAGAGAATGAGGAACTGCAGTGTAAAGTAAGGCGGAGAGAATGAGGAACTGCAGTTTAAGGCTGCTTTCACACACTGCGCATTTTTGAGCGCTTTTTTACGAGTGCTTTTCAAAAATGCGCAGATGCATATTGTCTGACAGCAAAGTGAATGTAAAAATTCACTTTGCCATTCAGACAGCGCGTATTTTCGCGCAGCGCCTTTCTGGGAGAAAGCGCCAGCGTAAAAATAATTGACTTGTCAATTCTTCACGCAGGTGCTCCTGCGTTTTCTCCCTCTGACGTCACAGAGAGGAGGAAGAATCCTGCTTCCTCCTCCCCTCTGTGACAGCTGTGATCGCCCCATTAGATTTCGCAGTATATTAATATACACTGTGAAATCTAAATTAAATAAAGCCAAATGTATGTAAAATAAAAAAGAATCAAATAATTTACCTCTCCGACGCCTTTTCCCTGGTGTCCGGTGGCGAGACCAGGAGATGTGTAGTCCTGCAAGAGCCTGCCGTGAGTATGAGGACACGAAGTGATCCTTGCAGTCGAAGTCAAAATTCCTAGGCCGAAGTCATGAAGACGCGATGTGATCCTCTAGCCAGAACCGAAGTCCACAGACTGAGGCCCCTCAGCAGATGAACCACTGGTGCAGTACCATAGCAGTACTCCACCTTACACTTTACTAGTATCTCAGCTGAAGTACAAGTCTGTGCCCATTACTGATCCATCCGTGAACCCATTCCTCTGGTTTATCAAGAGTCTCTTTCAACTGATTAGTCCATAAGTCCTTTGAAAAATCTATTTTCAGATATTTCTTAAGGTACCGCTACACAATACGAGATTGTTAATGATATTGCTTAAACGTCACGGGTTTGGAGTCGTTCAAGCAACATCGTTAGGACATTGTTTCGTGTAACACCGAGATATGACTACGATAAATCGTTGGATCGCTGATCACAGATTTGAGAACATGTTCTCAAATCAGATGATCCACGATCAGCCAACCTGCTTCATCGTTCTGTGTGACACCGCGATAACGATGTCGTTCACGACTTCGCCAATTGACATCAGTGAACAAGTATCGTTCGCTGGGTTGTGCGAATGATACCTGCTCACTACGTCGTTGGTGCGTCATCCACGTTATCTACATGTGTGACAGCTCACCAACAATGTTAAAATGATGTCCTATCGACTGCGCGCTCATGAAATCGTTAGTGAGATCGTTACGACATTGTAGCGTGTAACAGTATCTTTAGCCATGTCATAGCATTTCAACGTATGTGTCTTGCTCACGGTTGGTAGGGTTTTCATTACCTTGGTCATCTCTCTGATCACAGAGTACCTTGTTCTTCTGGGCACTCCAGGGAGGTTGCAGTTGTAGAATATGAAAGCACTTTTGAATAATGGCTTCTTGGTCTCGTCCCGTTTGATTCTTCTCAAGTCTTTGGCAAGTAATGTATGTCGAATTTTCTCAAACCGTTTCTTACGATCGTGTTGAGTATTTTCAGCAAAACTTTTGATGGTTCTGAGATCATGTCCTAATCTGTTTGTGTGGCACCCTATGATTTGGTTGCCACAGGAACACCTGGTACAGGGAGGGATTACCACATCAGGTAAAATTACACACAACACCTTCCACCCCACACCTGAAGGGGGAGCTCTACTTGCCGACTTCAGGCCCGAGGGAGGAGTTAGGGAGTGCAGTTCCAGAGAGGACTGTGAAGACATCCTGGTGAACGGTGCTGCGCTAGGCCCATGCCAGTGAGGAAGCCTAGCCAGTGTGAGGGACCCAAGAGTGAGGGTTGGAGGCAAGGCAAGCCAAAGAGGAGGCCTAAGAACGAGTCGGGTTAGCCCCAGGGGAACCGTAGAGACAACCCGGACAAGTCCGAGTCTGCACGGGTCCAGTTCACCCAGCAGTAAAGACTGGAGGGCCAGGGAGACTTCAGTCTTCTGGCATAGCACTTGTAGCACAGCCACCAACAGAGCCAGGGGCCGCAGAGGAGTTAGCGGTGCCCAACAGAAGGTTCTTATCGCCTGCTATACAAGTGAGAGACAAGGAGAAGTCAGGGCCAGGTTTCAGACAGGCCAGGACTAAAGCACACACACAGTAACAAGGAGGCCTCATAACTCATGCTATGGTGTGGAAATCCTGAACTGCTACCCGACCACCTGGACTGTACCCTGGATGTAACCTTGAACTACAACATCAGTAAAGGTACAGAAACAACAACCTTGTGTGTGTGCCTGTTATTGCAGCCCCTGTTCCTGCCCCCAGCACAGGCTGTCCTATAATATCTCCACCTGATGAGCCACCTTCCTCTGCAGCACAAGAGACAAAGCTGTGTGGAGAGCTGCCATCCCCTTACACCATAACTGCCCCAGGGATCCCGCTCCACCTACGGGGAGTGTTACCAACTAGCTGCATCATCATCACCCCGGAGGTCTGCAAGCAGCGCCGGTATCATAACCAGGAACCGTAGATGGCGTCACTAAACACTTTTTTTCCCCCTTTTTCAGCGACCACCAGGTCCATGGGACCAGGCAACAGGCCCCGTGACATCCTCAGTAAATCAACACCCGAAACCGGGTACCCCATGGTCCTGGGGTTGGTCATTTGCAAGTTCAAGAATGCTGCGTCCCTCTGTAAGATTTGTAAAACATTTTAGACCACTACTTTTCTCATTGCACAAATACACATCATATGCTTCATCCAATAAGCATTCAGATTTATACTGTTTGAAGTTGGAAAATATGCATAAAATAGATGATATGGGAAAAATACTAACTTGTATAATAATTGTGAACACAGTAAAAAATGTTTTACCGTATGTACTCGTGTATAAGCCGAGTTTTTCAGCCCAAAATTTGGGCTGAAAAGTCCCCCCCTCGGCTTATACACGGGTCAATACGGTACCTCAGGCTGGAGGAGGCGGGGGAGGCTGCTGTATGAGCTCATTATATATGCACTGCTTCCCCCTGTCAATCAGCGGCAGGGGGAAGCAGTTCATATATGCCCCCCAAAAGCTGGCACTGTCCCCCCTTGTAAGGGCCCCCCCCCCCCCCGCTGCTTATACATTAACATCCCGGTGTTCTGATCGGCGCCGCTCCTCGGTGCTCCTTCTTCATCCTCCCGTCCTCGCTGGCTGCATCCGGGATCTCCGGCCGTCGCAGGCATATGACGTCATCGCGCGACGGCCGGAGATCCCGGATGCAGCCAGCGAGGATGGGAGGATGAAGAAGAAGCACCGAGGAGTGGCGCCGATCAGAACACCGGGATGGTAATGTATAAGCAGCGGGGGGGGGCCTTACAAGGGGGGACAGTGCCAACTTTTGGGGGCTGTTGGTACCCCCAGGGGGCTGCTGGGTACCCCCAGGGGGCTGTTGGTACCCCCAGGGGGCTGCTGGGTACCCCCAGGGGGCTGCTGGGTACCCCCAGGGGGCTGTTGGTACCCCCAGGGGGCCGCTGTATAACCCCTGGGGGGTGCTGTATAACCCCTGGGGGCTGCTGTATAACCCCTGGGGGCTGCTGTATATACTGCTGAGGCCTGTATACCACTGGGGCTGCTGTATATACCACTGGGGCTGCTGTATATACCACTGGGGCTGCTGTATATACCACTGGGGCTGCTGTATATACCACTGGGGCTGCTGTATATACTGGTGGGGTCTGTATATACCACTGGGGAGGCTGCTGTATACCACTGGGGTTGCTGTATATACTACTGGGGCCTGTATATGCCACTGGGGAGGCTGCTGTATACTACCATTGGGGCCTGTATACCACACTGCTGGGGGCTGTACAGCTGTGCTGGGGTCCACCCTCGGCTTATACACGAGTCAATAGGTTTTCCCAGGTTTTGGGGGCAAAAGTAGGGGGGTCGGCTTATACACGGGTCGACTTATACACGAGTATATACGGTAACTTATTTCAACTTTTGCTGTAAGAAAGATTTTATATTTAATTTATTATTAGTAGAAAAAGCAGCACTCAGCTATGACAATTAGAACATAGGAATATTTCATGAGCAAAAAAATGAGACACTTAGCTTTATAAATATGGCAATATCTATAAACCACTCAGTCGCCACGTTGAGGCGTGTCTGCTTGACTGAGTACCTAACCTCCATTATCAGCCTCTATCTGGGTTAAAAAATGTCATAGCAGAGTGCCATTTTTTCTATACCTCTTAGCACTGGCTTCAGCACTGAGGTGGTGGGAAGCGGAATGCAGTGCATATTACATGAGGCTAATAAGCGGGGACACGTGATCATAGGCTGCCTCTGCAGCCTGCTCCTGCCTCCAAATACCATTCCAGAGCTGTTGCTCCCCCTCTAGCACATCTAGAACAGCCCCACAGGTCCGTATATTCGGACCATACGATGCACCCCCACTTTTCCCCACAATTTTGGGGGGAAAATAGTGCGTCTTATGGTCCAAAAAATAAAGTAGCTCAATTGAATTTTTGCAAGATAAGTTGTACTTTGTTATTGTGCCATTATGTGGTACATATACACTGTGTGCAGAATTATTAGGCAAGTTGTATTGTAGAGGATTATTTTTTATTATTGATCAACAACTATGTTCTCAATCAACCTAAAAGACTCAAATATCAAAGCTTAATATTTTTGGAAGTTGAAGTGGTTTTTTTTTTAGATTTGGCTATCTGATGGTGGGTTTACACACACCAATTTATCTGTTCAATCTCTGACCCAATCTCTGGTTGCAGTGAAATCATGGATACATTGCTCCATGTTGTACACAGCCACAAAATGGAACAATGTGTCCATGATTTCACTGCAACCAGAGATTGGGTCAGAGATTGAACAGATAAATTGGTGTGTGTAAACCCACCATTAGGAGGATATCTGTTTGTGCAGGTAACTATTACTGTGCAGAATTATTAGGCAACATAATAAAACCCAAATACATCCCCATCTCACTTGTTTATTTTCACCAGGAAAACTAATATAAAATGTAGAAAAAACATTTCTGACATGCAAAAACAAAACACAAAAAAAATTAGTGCCCAATATAGCCACCTTTCTTTATGATGACACTCAACAGCCTTCCATCCATAGATTCTGTCAGTTGCTTGATCTGTTTACGATCAACATTGTGTGCAGCAGCCACCACAGCTTCCCAGACACTGTTCCGAGAGGTGTACTGTTTTCCCTCCCTGTAGATCTCACATTTTAACAGGGACCACAGGATCTCTATGGGGTTCAGATCAGGTGAACAAGGGGGCGAGGTCATTATTTTTTCACCTTTACTGGCCAGCCACGCTGTGGAGTAGTTGGATGCATGTGATGGAGCATTATCCTGCATGAAAATCATGATTTTCTTGAACGATACCGACTTTTTCCTGTACCACTGCTTGAAGAAGTTGTCTTCTAGAAACTGGCTGTAGGTCCGGGAGTTGAGCTTCACTCCATCCTCAACCCGAAAAGGTCCCACAAGTTCATCTTTGATGATATCAGCCCATACCAGTACCCCACCTCCACCTTGCTGTTGTCTGAGTCGGAGTGGAGCTCTCTGCCCTTTACTGATCCAGCCTCTGGCCAATCCATCAGGCCCATCAAGAGTCACTCTCATTTCATCAGTCCATGAAACCCTTGAAAAATCAGTCTTAAGATATTTCTTGGCCCAGTCTTGACATTTTATCTTATGTTTCTTGTTCAATGGTGGTCGTTTTTCAGCCTTCCATACCTTGCCCATGTCCCTGAGTATAGCACACCTTGTACTTTTTGATACTCCAGTAACATTGCAGCTCTGAAATATGGCAAAACTGGTGGCAAATGGCATCTTGGCAGCTTCACGCTTGATTTTCCTCAATTCATGGGTAGTTATTTTGCGCCTTTTTTGCACAGCACGCTTCTTGCAACCCTGTTGGCTATTTGTCATGAAAAGCTTGATTGTTCGGTGATCACACTTCAAAAGTTTGGCAATTTCAAGACTGCTGCCATCCCTCTGCAAGACATCTCACAATTTTGGACTTTTCAGAGCCTGTCAAATCTCTCTTCTGACCCATTTTGCCTAAGGAAAGGCATTTGCCTAATAATTAAGCACACCTTATACAGTACAGTATATTACCATTTCATTTATTACTTTATATTTTGCATAATGGAAAGAAAGAAAAACAACCTGGTGACAAAAAGAGGAAAGGACATCTGGATATTGTTACAGAGCACTGTATAAAACCTTTAGCCTCATGAACATTCATGAAACCATGGGCCCCAACCTGACTGCAGGGCTGTGCTGCTGCTTCTACAATGTACCCCTGACTGAGCTCCAGGAGAACATCATTTCTTTCGTCCTCTTCTGCAGGGTGGCCTGGCAGGGGGAACAATACAACAGGGTTTCTTTTTCTGAACAGTTTTTACTTGTACCAAACAGGTACATATCAGACACGTATTTGCTTCCACTTTTCTTCAAGGCTGCTTTCCCTCTCCTCCTAGACTGGTGTGGCACTGACCACTTCTTTCAGTCATCACAGTTCTCAGCCCTTTGTTTTTAGTACCTCCAAAGTCCCATACATCTCGTGTCCAGCAGCCCCTCATCTGTAGCCCTGTTTGATTGGGGTGGTTCAGATATCGATCCAAGGCCACCTTACTCAAGCCTTCTTAGACTGGGGTCAGACAGCCATAGGTTCCCTCATGCAGGAGAATAGAACTGATTATTGCTAATGACATTCTAACCAGATATTGATCAGATTATCATCTTAGTGTGACCCTATTGAGAGAATCTGAGCACATGAGATTAATATTCTCCTTCGCCTCCATTTTATGATTCCACGGAATTTGGAATGCACTCAGATGTTATCCGAGTGCAGTCAGATGATTTCTATGATTCCATAAACTTGAATAAGTGCTAACTGTCTGAATTGACATGAGAAAAAATGCTCTTATTAGCACAGCCCAATAGTATAACATTGTACCAAGTGCTATCCAATAAAACTTTGGATACCATTCTTCAAAATTAGGCCCCTTTCATACTAGCGTTTTTTTTCAAATTGCTGCAGATCCGGCAGATTTACTACATCTGCTGCCTAACAGCCGCACTTGCGACACACTTGCGGCAAGCCACATGCATTGTCTATGCGGCTTGCGGCAGGTGCGACAAATGCGGTATAGCTGCAGTTCCGGCACTTGCGGCAGTTGCGGCCTCGGAAAAAAATGTGGTCAACAGCGTTTTTTTTGTGGCCGCAAGTGCCAAAACCGCCGCTATACCGCACTTGTCGCATCTGCCGCAAGCCCCATAGACAATGCATGGGGGTTGCCGCAAGTGTGCCGCAAGTGCGGCTGTTAGGTGGCAGATGCGGTAAATCTGCCGAATCTGCCGCAATTTGAAAAAAGCGCTAGTGTGAAAGGGGTCTTATACACTCATTTGAGCGTGCCCTTAATACCTATGGACAGAATACTCTTTAGTAAAGATGTAATCCTCCCTCCCCTTCACAGATCCCAGGCTACACATGCAGATGGGGTCCTGTGTTCAAATCCCACCAAGGATAACATCTGTAAGGAGTTTGTATGTTCTCCTCATGTTTGCGTGGGTTTCCTCCAGGTTTTTCGGCTTCCTCCCACACTACAAATACATACTGAGAATTTAGATTGTGACTGCCAATGGGACATTATTACTCATGAAAGTATAGCGCTGAAAAAATTAAATGGTGCTATGTTAGGCTGTGGTCACAGTTGACATGCGTTTTTTTAGTGCCTTTTAAAAACGCATGCTTTTTTACATGCGTTTTTCATGTCATCATGAGTTTTTTAAGGTGTCTGATAGCTCCCTGCGTTTTTGGCTGCGTTTTGGAATCTGCACCCAAAAATAGTGCTTGTAGTATTTTTTTGTGCGTTTTGAAAAACGCATGCGTTTTTGTAGAAAACGCATGCGTTTTTATAACATGGGCCTCTATGGAAAACGCATGCAAAAACGCATGGTACATTAGTACCTTTTAGTGCCATTCAAAAACGCATGCGTTTCCCATAGGAGCCCATGTTAAAAAAACGCATGCGTTTTCTGAAATGCATGCGTTTTTTTAACATGGGCTCCTATGGGAAACGCATGCGTTTTTGAATGGCACTAATTGTACATGCGTTTTTGCATGCGTTTCCCATAAGGCCCCATATTAAAAAACGCATGCGTTTTTGGAAAAGCTCCAAAAACGCATGGGACTGTCACACATGCTTTTTGGCTATTAGGGCATGCGTTTTTTAACATGGGGGCCTATGGGTGCGTTTTTTACATGCGTTTTTTAAAACGCAGGTCTCCAAAAATGCATGTGAAAAATGCTACTGTGACCCCAGCCTTAGTGACTAAATATTATTATTATATACTTTATTCTGTAAGGGAATTCCAGAGAGTACAGCTGTTGGTTCTCTCCAGCCTACCTACTGAGTATGAAGCAATAGAGCAGTGGAAGGTAAGAGCTTTTCTTTCAATTTAGAAACTATTAAATAACCTAAGTAAAGAGTTTGACATGAATAGTTTTTTTGATCTTGTAATCATATGGTTCACCAGAAGGTGTCACTCACATCAAAGAGATGAACATTGTGAGGAACAAGCAGAAAAGTATAGTCTATTATTAATAAGAAAAAAAAAATAATTGGGCTATATTACATTGTTCAGTGGGAATTGTATGTTTTGGTGGAAGCTTTCAAAGTAATTAAATATGTATTATGTGGGTAATTTGTTGAAAGTCAGACAAATTAGAAGAATTCCCTATTCAAATTTTAGAGTATATTACTTTGAATATTGTATTCCTTTCAAAGACATGGTTCATCTTCAATCCACATTGAGAACACTTACACCTTCCAACTTACTTGACCAGAGGTGTAATATACAGATTCCAGCTCTCAATGCAAAATCTGTAACTGAATGTCTTTGATGTACTCTTACTGGTGAATTTTGTACAAGTGAGAGCCTTGGGATATTCGAGTATAAGGGACCTGATTCAACTGCTATCCCTACAGATAGAATACCTACATAACAACATTTTCAAGGGATTGTCCACTACTAGGCCTGCACTCACCTCCCGTGTAAAGATGAGTGAACTTTCCCTGAACATGTTCACATTGCAGATTTTGTTCAGGATCAGAAACCTGAGCAATTTACCAAAACAACATCGAACACGGCTTTGTTCAGGAAAAAAGTTTGAAATATAAAATGGCCCTAAAACATTCCTTGATTGGGGCCGAACCGCCAGAAAATCCATTGGTTAAGAGTGTTCCCACCATCAGGTTCACCTTACTTATATCAATTATATACCGTACTTCATACAAAAGCTTGCAGGAGGCAGGCCATAATCATAATTCAAATACACTTTATTTAAAAAAAACACCAAATGCCATAATTAAAGGTAATGCAACACAGGCACACAGAACAGGTGACCACATGATAATTGTATACAAGCGTCATAAAACCTTACTATGCTACCTGACAATATGAGGTATAATACCACCAATAAAAATGCCCCAAACCTGGGTGCATAACGGGCACATATAAAGTATAGGTACAAAACAAGTGTCAAATCATGGGTCACAAGTTTTACCTGTCTGCGGCCACCCCCTGACGCGTTTGAAAAAGGCTTCTTCTAAGGAGGGTGGCCATAGCAGGGAAAGCTGGTCCTTTTATATCAGAGTATGGAGTTACGGCGTCTTTCGTCACTTCCGGTAAAATTACCGGAAGTGACGATAACCCATACATCACCTCCGTTATTACACGTTGCTATGCAACATGTAGACACATTGTTCGTCCGTGGTAGTAAGTGCGGTACGTCACTTCCACACTTGCATAACACTATATGGCTCACGGGTTACCGACGTCACTCCCAATCAGACCTTGCACTCTAGGTGCTCATCAGAAAAACCTCCCCTGTACACCGTCTCCAATATGGGAGGCAGGACAGGGGGACGCCCACACAAGTGTGACCCTAGCCAAAGAGAACTTAAAGGGTTAGTCCAAGACCAGCAACTTTTCTCCTACCTTCCTGTCTAATATATCCCTCTAATCTAAGCATTTTTCTAACATACTCCCTTTATTAATTGCCCATGGTTCTCTCTCTATGCTACCTAACAGCAAATTTTTTTCTTTTTTCCTGTTTCATAACGTACCATATGAGGGCCCCAGTGCTTCCTGGGATCCTCACATGGCTATCAGACAGGCCTTAGACCCAGTGGCATAACTTCAGGCCCTGGGGCCCTGATGCGAAAGCTCCAACGGAGCCCCCAATTATTGCAAATCTTTAATAGTATTAGTCTTTTTCTATGGGCCAAAGGGACTTTTGGGGCCCCCTAGGCTGCAGGGCCCGGGTGCGATCGCAACCCCTGCACCTGTTGTAGTTATGCCCCTGCTCAGACCCTCCCTGAAACAAAGCGTTTCTATGATGCTGGTTTAAAGGGCTGTGCTGTCAATTACTTCACAAATGTCCCCAGCCCTTCCTCACTCCCCTCCCCACAGTGCAGTGTCTCAGCCCCCTACTTCTTCCCCCCTCCCCGCTGTGCACTGTCTCATCCCCGGTCTTCTTATTCTCTCCCTGCAGTGTGTACTACATCTTTCCTATGCCTTATTTTTCCCACTGTGCAATGTGTGCAATAATCACTGATAATGGCATACTAACATTTCAGTACATTGTCATCTTTTCCTCCATGCTTTGTCTTCGCCCTTTGCAACGAGTGCACTGAAATGTCAGTATACCGGGTGTAGTGGAGATTGTTGTTGCTGGAGGACCTAAGCGCCGCTCACAAGTAATGTCAGTGGAAGCTCGCAGCTCATTAGTATGTATGAGCTGATAAACCAATAATGTCACTTGTGGGCAGCATTTATGTCATATTGCAAAGGTATAGACCCGTAGAAGTGCAGGTGTTTGCCTGTTGTCCTCTGAATAATGCTCTGTGATCTTTCTATCTGCATGTAATTTTTGTGGATCTACAATAAAAAAAACTTTGATTTTATGGCAAATGTGAGTGTGTGGAGCCCACTGGGACGGGATACTCGGTACCGGACCGGGGTATCACAGGGGTTATCACGGCGGTCCTTGGTCCGGACCATGTCACGAGCCTACAAGTAAAAGGGGGGGTATTTACAGGGATTGTCGTGACGCCACCCATGGGTTGTGGTCAACGGAGGACCACCACTGCTGCTGTCTGCTGCCAGGAGGATGGATGGTGCTGCAGCCAGATGGATGAGCCCGCCGTGGGTTGGGGCTGCTCCTGACAGGATGAAAAGATGTAATAAAGTTATGTTGGCAGGGAATCACTCACGGGAGACTTAAGCAGGGTTCACCGGGTTTTACTTCACAAGTTCTTAGTGCAGTTCACAGTACAGTCCACACAGTTAACTCCATACACTCTCTGAACCCTCTGCAGCCAGATTTCCTTCCTGAGACCCTTCACTCTCTGAAACCTTTCAGGCTTTCCTCTCCTCTGTTCTTCCCGTGGGCTGTATGAGGGCAGCTCGGTCCCTTATTTGACTTCTCCTGATGTATGGGTAGCAAGCTTGGGTCCTAAATGCTGCTGTTTCTCCAGCCCGTGTGTTGGGTGACCAGACCTGGAAGACCCCGTTGGTGTGTCCGTGTACTGGCGTGTAGCTACGGTCACCCAGAGCTGACTCTCTGGTCCCAGCCTAGCCTTGGATGTCCCTATCTTGCAAGGGATCACCGGGCTCTCTCCTACCCGTGTAACTACCTGGGTAAGTCAGGGGAGTCTGTCCTGCCAATGGTTTGTCAGCGCTGCCGTCTTCCTTGGACCCTGTTGTACTGATCTGGTCTCTCCCCTTTCCTGTGGGCTTCAGGCTATGGAGCAGGCTTTTTATCCAGGGAACGGTGTCTCGCAGGATTCTGCACCTCCAGGGAGCCCGGACCCTCAGGGAAGTCTCTTTCTTTATTCTGCTGTCCTTCAGTGCTCACCCTTCTCCGGCCTACTCCTGTCTTTACAGTTCAGCACACATTAACTCGGTCTTTACTTCTCGGCACCCACTGGCCTACTCTGTCTTTACTTCTCTGCACCCACTGGCCTACTAACTAACTCCCCCTTTTTGTACCTGGTTTGTTACCTGACCTACGTCCCCACCCACCATGACTGGCCCTACCACCCCTTGCCTGCCTAGAGTCCTGGGCTCCGGGTTGGGTCTTGTGTCCATGGGTGTGTGTTTTGAAGGTGTGTGTGTAACAACCTGTCTCCACCTGCCTGGCCGCAGTTCCTACCTGTGGCCACCCTGGTCGCAGGGGTGCCACAAGTGCATTTCATGATTTTTCTTCTCCTGGTTGTATTATGAATTCATGATAACATTACGTTAATGCTATGCACTCAGGTTGCCAAATTCTAAGTTTTAGACAGAAGTGTCAGCAAAAAGGCTGAAGGTAATGTGACCCTAGCCTAGCTCTTCATTATTTATTTTTATACTATTACTTAGCAAGCTTTAGTGCCACTGTCACTCTCACCATGCTTCCGGGCAACAGATACATATTGCCGTGTGTGAGGAGTGGTGATGTCAGGGAGTGCAGCACAGTTCAAACTTGTGGGATAGCCCCTGTGTGACCCTTCGAATATGAAGTGCAGTAATGTTTGTGATGGCACCACTTGTCACACTCTCATGCATGTGACACGCCCTCTCCAGGGCCGTGCGATACTCGGAAACTGGGCTACTAGTTCTACTGTTGGGGGTCACAGGGGTCGGGACCTGGCTCTGTGGCCTTGGCGGTGTCAATAAAAGTTTGGGAAATTGGGTATTAGTAATTGTTGTGACGCTACCTGTGATATTCGGCTATTAGGAGCCGACGCGGTGGTGCGGGACCTCAGGGGATAATGGAATGCGAGCAGTGGTGGTTTCGCTCCCCACGGGTGGAGCCATTCCCAAGGGCAACCGATGAAATGTTCAGGGATCGAGGTCAAGCAGGGTAGTTTCTGTTGGGCAAGGGGAATTGTGCTTCTCTGTCAGGTCTTCTGCGACCTGCGTGTTTTATCAGTCTACCGGTCCGCAGGCGGGAAATGAACAGTCTCACACACAATTCTGAATTCTAAACCCGATTTATTTAGCTTCTCACTTGGTGGTGTTACAGGGTACTGTCCTTGCACAATCTCAGTCTGGATAGTCCTCAGCAACCGTGATAGCTCATCCAGGACACCCCCTTTATGTTCCTTCCTTCTCGGGTTGTTTTCTCTCTAAGCTCTGGCTGTTCGAACTCCTGCTCATGCCTACGCACACAGTGCCCCAATCCAGCAGCCACAGGTCTTCACGGGTGGTCGACCAAGTCCCCTGAGCCTAGTTTGGCTATCTTCTCAGCAGATGTGTCGGGAGTGGGCCACAGCTCCTCTAAATCTCGTGGCCCCCGCTTCCATGTTTGGAGCGTAGAGTCTCCTTGCCACCTTCAGGGCCAGTCGCCTGGTTCTCAACCTGCCCTTCCACTTCACTCAGATTCGGGTGCACGAGTGGATTGCTCACTGCCCGTGCCCCTAGGGCTCCCTCTGCTTCTCTGCAGTCTGCTGTTCCAGGACCCAGGACGAGCTCCTCGCTGCTCAAGTCCTCCGAGTCCTTCTCCTTCCACTGCTTTCTCTCGACTCTCCCTCTACTCCTTTCTGACTGCCTCCTACTAACTTCCCACCCTCCACCTTTTTCTCCGCTGTCCCACTGACAACCTGGGCCCTCCCTTTATCGGGTACACCCGCCGTTCCTGGGACCAGGTGTGTTGGGTGCTTTTGTGGGTGTCTTGGACTTACCATCCCGTTTACTGAGAATAGGAATATCACACCTGTGGACTGGTTGCATAACCCCTCCAGGGCGACCAGACCGCAGAGGCGCTACACATGCCTTCTAACCAGGCATTTGGGGGATGCTTTCTGTAAATGTGACCACACCATATTGTTGTAAGGCCCTGTGCCCATGGTACATTGTTTGATGCTTCTTTTATAGCAGGTTTTGAGAATCTACATCAAAATCTGAATGTCTATCCTGAAGCCAGCAAAGTCTTACACTTCAGAAGTGCTGTGCTAACGTGTTTTTATTTTGCAGATTTGGTGCACATTTTGAGGCAGAAAAAAGAAATCTGAACCACATGAACAAAGGAAAAAAAAGCAACATGAGCAAAGCACCTGTCATAGACTTTGTTGGCCTATGGATAGACATACAGATTTTGATGCAGATTCTCAAAATCTGGGTCAAAAAAGCATCAAACAACACACCATGCTCACAGGGCTTAAAGCCTTGTACAGACATTGAGTATTTGATGATTTTTTTACCTCAGTATTTGTAACCAAAACCAGGAGGGGGTGATAAATACAGAAGTGATGACGTGTTTCTATTATACATTTTCTCTGATCTGTTCCATTTCTGGTTTTGACTGAAAATACGTAGGTAAACACCTTACCAAATACTCAACGTATGCCCGTGGCCTAAGAGGTTCCAGGGAGAGCCGCAGTTGTAGTGAAAGTGCTTGAGGATTCCTCTTCCCCCTGGCTACTTCCAGAGACTTCCAGGGCAGGGGTGTCCGACTACAGTCCTGCAGAGGTTATTCTATCACATTGGGCAATGCTAAGGAAATCCTGAAAACAAGCACTGTTTGTGGCCCTTGAGGACTGCACTTGGCCAGCCCTGTTCTACCAGAGTGTGTGTAGTGTCTTGCATTTCCATACCTCAGACCATCAGGTCAGAGGCCTGCGGCTTGTTCACCAGTCTCTGTAGGGCAGTATCAAAGCACCAGTTTGCATAAACAGTCCATCACACAGGGAGTGAAGTACAAAACACTTTACTCTAACACAGACTCCAAGTCTCAAACAAAAACATATGAATATATAGGGTCTGACTGGGGTGTCTGGGGCCCATCAGGAAAATTGACTTCAGGGGCCCATCCTTCAGCTATATTCAAATACCTGTTAGCTATTATCCCCGTCATAGTGGAGTGTCGACTGTAAAACACAGGCAGCTCCTGCACATCACTGTGCACACAATAATTGGGATGTACAATTACTGTAGTTTGCATTAAAGGGATTCTTTGGTGAAAACAAGTTATCACTGATTGGCAGGTTAAGTAGATGATAACTTATTTATTGGTGGAATCCAACAAGTGGAAACCATAAGGTCTGAAGAATATGGAAGTTTTATCTCTGACAGGGTACTTTTATCCCCATTGTAGAATGCAGCGGCAGGTTATGATGTCTTACTGCAGCTACATTCATCCAGAAAAAGCCAAAGGCAGCGACTGAGGGTATGAATAGATGAGTGGTCGAGTCATATGGGAGTTCCTGTCTAATGAAGATAAAACAAACCTATGACTAAGGACCGTCTTTAAGGACAATGTTTTTAATGTGTGTGTTTGAATATTTTTTTCTAATAAAATAAACTTTAAGGATTATATCTCAGGACTCTGTGCTGGATATTTTTCTGGGTTTTTTTTTGGATACACAATGCGGATAAAAGTTGCACATTCAGCAGTGAGACACCCACCTATTGATAATTTATCACGTTTCCTTAAGCCATGAGTACATGTTCAGTATTTAGTGACTTTTTTACCCCAGAATTTGTAAGACAAAACCAGGAGTGGAACAATCAGAGGTAATTTTTTCAGCATTTTTCACCCACTCCTGGCCTTGGCCTACAAATACTGAGGTGAAAATCTCACCAAATGCTCAACATGTCCATGTGGCCTGTGGGGATGCCTGGTGGAACCTGTGACACAGGTAGCGAGACCCGGATCCGTGCCCGGTAAGAAAGCAGTTCCCGAGCGATAGTGTGAACTGTGCACCTGGTGTGCGTAAATCATGTTAGGCGAGTATAGACCGCCCTTGGGACCGACTCAGTGGAGTCCGGTAAAGGTCCTGATGAACCGGAATGTATGTAGCCCGTGGAGGCAATTGTATGTAGTGTGCCAGGCGGGCATAGACCGCCTTTGGGTCCGAGTCAGAGTACTCCGTTAAGGGACCCGATGAACTATGTGTATGAGGGCTTAAGTAATGGCCCTGAATGAGAGATGATGACCTATGTAAGACCCATGTATAATCATGTGGAGAGACAGTGACCCAGCTGGTATGGATGATGTTGGAGGCGTTCCGTCCTTGGGACGAGAGGGAGGCTTGCCCTGCTGCATGCAGAGGGTACCTGATCCCTCAACCACGACCTCTAATGGTGTGGGTGTGCCTGTGGTGCCAGAGACAGGGGTAATAGGGCTCCTAGTAGGTATCGGATGTGGTTCCCGTGTACTATGGTTTGCCAATCCCTGTAATGGGCCATGGAGGGGCCACAGTCCATGGATGTGGGCTGTGAGCAGGTGTGTGATCCATGGACGTTTGAATGATGGATCACATACGGTGTGTAAGGTCCCGGTCAGGCAGGATTCCTGACTACGGGTGAATGTATATCATCATGCTGGGGTGACTAAAGCCAGGCGGCAGGTACCGCCATTGGGACCCACAGGGCCTGTTGAGGCGTATGTAACGAAGGTCAGAAGCAGGGGTTAGAAGGGCTCCCGTACTGGGTAACGCGTGGTTAGGCCGGAGGCCGCAGCCCCACGGGTTACTAGGGTTTGCCAATCCCTGTTATGAACCCGGAAGGGTCATCATCGTACTGTAACTTATGTATAGTGTAAGTAGGCCGGAGGCCGTAGCCACCCGGGAGCTGTTAGTAGAGCTCCAATGGGGACAGAGATGGTTACAGGTCCCGGGTTACTATAAAACGTTATGTGCAATATAAGTGTTATGTGATGTTAAATGTAAATGTATGGTGTATTTATGTAAAGTGTTGTTAATCAATGTGATATGTGTCAAACATGCTACCCGGGTTATGTGATTAATATGTGAAAATAAACGGGTAGACATTGGTTAACCTTATAAACACGTGTTCTTGTCGTTTTGCAAGCGTGTTCCCCGGTTGCTACCTCACAGGCCTTAGAAGAGATTACTTGCTTTCTCTGGGGAACCTCTGTAAGTGCATCTCTTCTGCTGTGTAATAGTCACAGGACATGTAGGGGTTAAACATCCAAGCATTTAAAATCTATTGTAAATAAAGCATTCTCCCCTTGTTGATGTTAGAAACAACAAATGACTGAACACAATACACTATACCTAGGCCAATATTACCACATAGAAGTGAGAAATACCACCACACCATGACTAGAGCACATATTACCACTAAATAGTGATCGAATAATGCCACATAGAAAGGACAAATAGTGCAACACCATGACCAGAGTGCATATTACCATATGCAAAGGATATAGACCACCACACAATAACCAGAGCACCTAATACCATCACATAGTGAACAAATACTACCATGTACAAGGTATAAATACTGCCACACCATGACAAGACCACATATTACCACCACATAGGGACCAATGATGAAAGTTTTAAAAAAGATTTGTATATTGGGCCAGTGAACAGGTAATACAGTGATTATTAGTGACATTATTCACAGTAGCTTTGTATATATTATTATTATTATTATTAGGTATTTATATAGCGCTATTAGGATACATAGCGCTGTACAAGTTAGGGGGTAGACAAAGACAAATGGTCGAAAAAACGATGACAAATCGACAAAACAATCGTACGGGTACAATGGGGCCAGGGATCCTGTCCACGAGGGCTCACAGTCTAGAGGGGTAGGGAGGGAGACAGTAGGAGGGGGAGAGAGGTGAGGTGGTGCAGTGGATTGGGACTCAGTGTATGTTGTAGGCTTGTAGGAAGAGGTGGGTTTTGAGGTTTTTCTTGAAGGTTCCCAGGGTAGGGGAGTGTCTGATGTGGTGGGGGAGGGAGTTCCAGAGTCTGCTGGAAGCACGAGAGAAGTCTTGTGTGCGGTTGTGGGAGGTGGAAATGCGGGGGGTTGAGAGAAGGAGTTCCTGAGAGGAGCGCAAATTGCGCGAGGGGAGGTAGCGGGAGACTAGGTCAGAGATGTAGGGAGGGGACAGGTTGTGTATGGCCTTGTAGGTCAGGGTTAGGGTTTTGAAGCGGGATCGTTGGGGGATGGGGAGCCAGTGGAGGGCTCGGCGGAGGGGGGAGGCGGGCGAGTAACGGGGAGATAGGTGGATGAGTCGGGCAGCAGAGTTGAGGATGGTGCGGAGAGGTGCGAGGGAGGTGGCAGGGAGGCCGGTGAACAGGAGGTTGCAGTAGTCCAGACGGGAGATGACGAGGGCGTGGACAAGTATCTTGGCTGTGTTGTGGTCAAAGAAGGAGCGGATGCGGGCAATGTTTTTTAATTGGAGTCGGCAGGAGGTGGCGAAGGCTTGGATGTGGGGCTTGAAGGAGAGGGAGGAGTCAAGGATTACCCCGAGGCACTTGGTGTGGGGGAGGTGTGAGAGTGTGCAGTCGTTGACAGTGACGGATAGGTCAGGAAGCGGGGCGGAATTGTTCGGGGAAAGACGATGAATTCGGTCTTGTCCATGTTGAGTTTGAGGAAGCGGGTAGAAAAGAAGGATGCAATGGCGGATAGGCAGGGAGGGATTTTGGATAAAAGGGAGGAGATATCAGGGCCAGACAGATAGAGTTGGGTATCGTCAGCGTAGAGGTGGTATTGGAGTCCATGTGACTCGATGAGATTGCCTAGGCCGAGGGTGTAGATGGAGAAGAGTAGAGGTCCCAGGACCAAGCCTTGGGGAACACCTACAGAGAGGGGGTGGGGTGAGGAGGAGGTGTGAGAGTGGGTGACGCTGAAGGTCCTGTCCGTTAGGTAGGAGGAGATCCAGGAGAGGGCGAGGTCAGTGATGCCAAGAGACTCAAGAATTTGGAGTAAGAGGGAGTGGTCAGCAGTGTCGAAGGCGGCAGAGAGGTCGAGGAGGATGAGGACGGAGTAGTGTCGTTTACTCTTGGCGATCAGAAGGTCGTTAGTGACTTTGGTTAGGGCTGTTTCTGTGGAGTGATGAGGTCGGAAGCCAGATTGTAGGCGATCAAAGAGAGCACAGGAAGAGAGATGGGAGGACAGTTCGGAGTAGACGTGTTGTTCAAGAAGTTTAGAGGCAAACGGGAGGAGAGATATGGGGCGATAGTTGGAGACTGTTGTGGGGTCAAGGGATGTTTTTTTTAGGATGGGCGTGATTAGGGCATGTTTGAAGGGTGAGGGGAATGTGCCGGATTTGAGTGAAATGTTGAAGAGGTGTGCTAGAGCAGGGGTGAGGACTGAGGTGAGGTTAGGGATGAGGTGGGAGGGGAGGGGATCGAGGGCACAGGTGGTGAGGTGTGATCGTGCTAGAAGGGAGGAGAGGTGGTCCTCTGTCACGGGGGTGAAACTGCGTTTTGGTGAGGGGGGGTGGGCTGGAGGTGGGATGGTGCAAGGGGAGTGTGGGTCGAAGCTTTGTCTGAGTTTGTCAATTTTGTCTTTGAAGAAGGTGGCGAAGTCGTCGGCAGAGATGAGGGGTGAGGAGGGGGTGCAGGGGGACGAAGTAAGGAGTTGAAGGTTTTGAAGAGTTGTTTGGGGTTGTGAGACAGAGCAGTAATTAGGGAGGAGAAGTAGGCTTGTTTTGCGGAGTCAAGGGCAGTCTTGAAGGTATTGAGGGAACTCTTGTATAGGGCGAAGTGTTCTGCGGAGTGGGATTTCTTCCATTTCCGCTCGGCTGCCCTAGTCGTCCGTCTGAGTTTTTTGGTGAGGGTCGTGAGCCAGGGTTGTCGCTGTACTCGTGTTGTGTTAAGTGTGAGGGGAGCGGCCTGGTCGAGGGCTGTGGTGAGAGTGGAGTTGTAAAGGGAGGCGGCAGAGTCAGCGTCTTGGGAAGAGGCCAAGTCTGAGAGGGGGAGGAGGGATTCTGAGAGTCAGTGGAAGTCTAGGAGCCTAAGATTTCTGCGGGGGTGGGGGAGTGTCCGGAGAGGGGGGTAGCGCGGTAGGGGGGGAGAGGGATGAGAATGTCAGTAGGTTGTGGTCGGAGTGGGTGATGGTTGAGTGTGTGAGGTCGGTGAGGGAGCAGAGACGGGTGAAGACTAGGTCAAGTGTGTGGCCGCCAGTGTGTGTGGCGGAGGAGATCCATTGGGAGAGGCCGAGGGAGGAGGTGAGGGATAGGAGTCTGGAGGCAGCGGCTTTGGGGGTGTCGATGGGGATATTGAAGTCACCCATGATGATGGTGGGGATGTCGGAGGAGAGGAGGTGGAGGAGCCAGGTTGTGAAGTGGTCAAAGAAGGTAGAGGGGGATCCAGGGGGACGGTAGACAACGGCCAGTTGGAGGTTGCAGGGGGAGTAGATGCGAACAGCGTGTGCCTCGAAGAAGGGGAGGGGGGTGGCCAGAAGTAGGCCAACGCCTCCACCGCGGGTGTTGGTGGGGCGGGGAGTGTGGGAGAGCGTGAATCCGCCGTAGGAGAGGGCAGCCGGGGAGGTAGTGTCAGAGGGTGTAAGCCAGGTCTCTGTGAGGGCGAGGAAGGAGAGTTTTCTGGAGATGAAGAGGTCATGGATAAATGTAAGTTTGTTGCGGACCGAGCGAGCGTTCCAGAGTGCACCGGGTAAGGGGACAGGGGAGGCGGGGGTGGGGGGAATGGGACGGAGGTTAAGGGGGTTACGGGGGTTGGTGGTGGGTCGTTGGAGTGGGGTGGAGGGGAGTGAGATGGGGTGATGGGGTGGGCCAGGATTATGGGAAATGTCACCGGATAGTAGGAGGAGCAGGGAGAGGGTTAGGAGGTGGGAGCAGGGGAGCTTGCGTGGTGGGCGTGTAAGCCTAGAGATGGTGGGTTGAAAGTGGGGAAATAGTGTGGAGCATTGGGTGAGGTGGGTAGGAAGGATGGAGGATGAGAGTAGAATTTCATTACTCAGTGGGGGGATGGGTGGGGGTAGAAGGAAGTGGAGAAGGATGGGGGTGAAGGTGAAAAGAAGTGGGAACATGGTGGGTAGGGGAGGAGAGGTGGGTGAGGGTAGCCGGGGATCTGGTGAGGCAGGTGTGAGTTCCAGATGATGGGTGGTCGTCGGCCGTGGTTGGGGTGCGGCCGGGTGATGAGGTTTAGTCCGGGGAGGAGATGCAGTTCGGGGATAAGGGGGTGGGATACAGCCAGGGGAGAAAGCGGCGAGAGGCAGCCGGGGATGAGATGTAACAGGGGTGGGATGTAGTCGTTGATGGGATGAGATGCAGTCACAGGTGGAATGGGATGCGGCACATGATGAGATGCAGCACAGGATGAGATGAGGATAGGGTCACGGGTGAGATGAAGATGCAGGTACAGCTGCTGGTGAGATGAGATGCAGCCACGGGTGGGATGAGATGCAGCCACGGGTGGGATGAGATGCAGCCACGGGTGGGATGAGATGCAGCCACGGGTGGGATGGGATGCAGCCACGGGTGGGATGGGATGCAGCCACAGGTGGGATGAGATGCAGCTACGGGTGGGATGAGATGCAGCCACGGATGAGATGAGATGCAGCCGCGGATGAGATGCAGCCACGGATGGGATGAGATGCAGCCACGGATGGGATGAGATGCAGCCACGGATGGGAGGAGAAGCAGCCACGGATGAGATGAGATGCAGCCACGAGTGAGATGAGATGTAGCTACGGGTGAGATGAGATGCAGCCACGGGTGAGATGAGATGCAGCCACGGGTGAGAGGCAGCCAGGAGGGTAGTGCAGCCGGAGATGTAGTGCAGCCACGGGTGAGAAGCAGCTAGAGGTGCAGTGAAGCCACGGGTGAGAAGCAGCCAGGAGGATAGTGCGGCCAGAGATTCAGTGCTGCCAAGGAGCAGCCGAGTGATGAGTTGATGGAGCAGCCGGGTGATGATGAGATGGAGCAGCCGGGTGATGATGAGATGGCGCAGCCGGGTGATGATGAGATGGCGCAGCCGGGTGATGATGAGATGGCGCAGCCGGGTGATGATGAGATGGCGCAGCCGGGTGATGATGAGATGGCGCAGCCGGGTGATGATGAGATGGCGCAGCCGGGTGATGATGAGATGGCGCAGTCAGATGATGGGATGGTGTAGCTGGCGTTGAGACGATGCAGGTGGGGTGGGACGGTGGAGCCAGGTTAGCCAGGAGAGTCTAAGGCAGGCGGGGGTCGGTGGCAGCCAGGAGCGTAGGGTAGCCAGGAGGGTCAAAGCGCAGCCAGGAGGGTCAAAGCGTAGTCTGGAGGGTCAAAGCGTAGCCAGGAGGGTCAAAGCGCAGCCAGGAGGGTCAAATCGCAGCCAGGAGGGTCAAAGCGCAGCCAGGAGGGTCAAAGCGTAGCCAGGAGGGTCAAAGCGCAGCCAGGAGGGGGTCAAGCGCAGCCAGAAGGGTAGGTTTCAGCTGCAGGGCTGGGTGCAGTCAGGGGCCAGATGGAGACCGGGCCCAGGTGGAGTCAGGGGCCAGAAAGCAGCCAGGGCCAGGACCACAGCCGAGGGCCCAGGTGCAGCTGATATGGGCCAGGAGAGGGGGGGCAGGAGTGGCCTGGGGGCCTTTGCAGCTGGGTGCTGGAGCAGTCAGTGGGTGTCTCGGTGGGGGACCCCCTTATCTCCTCACCTGTGCTGCAGGAGTGCTGGTGCATCCATCTCTGGGGAGGGTGGTTGATCGCTGCGGCGGTGAGGACGGCTGTTCTGGGCGCCAGGGCGGTGCTGCCGCTGCAAGCTGGGGCTCAGGCCGGGAGTGCGGGTCCCGCCGGCAGAGCGCACGGCCGCCGCTGCACTCATGGGGGTCCCAGGAGCGGAGCAGGTATCCTGCCGCGGGCAGGAGGTGACGGGCCGTCGGCTGGGTGGCGAGGTGGCCGCGGGGCCTCCGGTTCAAAGTGGCGTCGGGCGGGAGCCGGGCGCCGCTGGAGGAGGCCGACTTCCACGGTGAGTGGAGGAGAACGGCAGGCACTCAGGCGAGGGGAGCCAGGAGGGGGAGGTTAGCCAAGCCGCCGGCGGGGCCAGTGTGGTAGGCCTGGGGAGGACCGACTAGGCCTGGCCGCCGGCTCCCGATCTGGGCGGCCGCTGGTGAAACTCTGGGGTCCCGATGATAGGTGGGGTGCTCGGGGGTGACAGCGTTGAGGATGGACATGTAGGGGTGGACAGGCGTGCTTGGATGCGATGGATGGTGTCCAAGTTGCCTGGAGCCTCCTTACATGCGACTGTCACCCCCGGCGGCCATCTTACATCAATATAATGTCTAGTGTACAGGTAATACTGTTATCACCAGTGAGATTATACACAGGAGCTCTGCATATAGTGTACAGGTAATACAGTGATTACCAATGACATTTTACACAGGAGCTATGTCTATTGTAAAGAGTGAACAGGTTATACAGTGATCACGGGAGACATTATACATATAGCTCTGTGTGTTGTCCCCCTTCCCTCTGCTGTCTTATCCCCTCCTGTGCCTTGTCCCCCTCACTGACTCACTGAGCTGTCTTATCACCTCCTGTGTGCTATGTCCTGCCCCTGCACTGTCTTCTTCTCCTGTGCTCTATCTGGGCTTCCTGTGCTGTCTTATCCCTACCTGTGCACTTCCCCCCTCCCTGCACTCTCTTATCCCCTCCTGTGTGCTTCTCCTCTCCCTGCACCGACGTATCCCTTCCTGTGCGCTTCAAACAAACAGGGAGAGTTGTAGGGCCATTTAAAATTTCAAACTTTTTTCCTGAACAAAGCCACATTCGGAA
>JARQOC010002037.1:0-30875 GCA_033576535.1 Allobates femoralis
GGGGGGCAGAGTGGTCAGCAGAAGCCGGGGGGGGCAGAGTGGTCAGCGTAGGCAGAAGGGGGGGGCAGAGTGGTCAGTGGAGGCCGGGGGGGGGAAAACAGAGTGGCGGCGACATACTTACTTCCATGTCGCCGCCCCGTACATAGTGAAACCAAGATGGGGCCGGAAATTCTCGCGAGAGTTCCCGGCCACCATCTTGGTTTCTCCCTGTGCACAGCGGCGACATTAAAGATGGCGGCCGGGAAGTCTCGCGAGGCGAGACTTTGCGGACGCCATCTTGCATGTGCCGTGCCGAAGGGGGCGGCGCCATATGTACACAGCGTCTCCCTGCCTTAGCGCCGGCGGTGCAGGGAGACGCTGTGCAAGACCCGGGGAACGGCGGCCCTCCCCCCCGCGGATGCAAGGGCGGCGGTGCTAGTCTCTAACAGCACCCCCCCTGCTCCTCACCCGCGGCTGCAGGGGCGGCGGTGCTGGATCTGACAGCACCCGTCCCCCTCCCCCCTCGGGCCACCAAGAGTACCGATAGCAAGAGTGGGCTGTATTTGCCCCGCTCTCGCTAACGGTCGGCCATCTTGGTACACCCTTAGTGGGTGTACAGCCAGCTTCTGTCCGGATCTGACGTCATTTCGAGCAGAAATGGACGGAGGCTGGCTTAGGCAATTATTATATTAGATATTTTGTTGAAAATGTTTAAGGCAAGGTAGCCTAATAGTTACACTATGTGATAAAATGAAAAACCCTCTCCGTTGGCCAACCCCCCAGTAATGATTCTTACACATTGGTGGAGATGAATGGGACACAGATGAGTCTGATTGTTAAGACTCTCTGTTCCATACAAGGGTTAAATTCTAAGATGTTTCTATATGCATAAACTACATTTTGTTTTTTACTTTCAGAAAAAATACTTTTGCTGTTCCTTTCTACCCTTCCTGCTCCTTCCCAACTATTCCCGTCCCGGAATTCCACAAGAGGCTCTCTGCTACAACAACCACACACATATAATCAACCGCCATGACCACCTACAAGGCCTCCAAACTCATGATATCATTGATCGAGAGGCGACAGTCACGAACATTTATTCATAAAGTTAAAACTGAATCAGACCAGTTAACGCAAAATTATGAACAAATTGTAGCAGAATTTTTGACATTCTATAAAAATTTATACCAGTTGAGGCCCCAGGAACCCGAAACAAATTTAAATCAGAGAACGTGCGAAATTGACTCCTTCCTTTCCTCTCTATCATTACCAAAACTAGATGTAAACCAGCAGACATGGCTGGTGAGACCCTTTGAACCCAGTCCATCCTGTCGGGGAGCCCGACAGGTAAATCGCCGGGACCAGATGGCTTTCTGCTCCTCTACTACAAGACATTCTATCCAGATTTGAACTCACACCTACTGAAAATGTGTAACTGCATGGTAGTTCTCTTCCCTCCAATCCCTGGAAGCACGTCACGCTTCTGCATAAAGAAGGCAAACATCCAACACTTTGTGGGAGTTCTAGGTCCAGTGGCGTACCTACCGCGGTCTACCGCGACCGGGCCCGCCCCCAGGGGGGGCTCGCGCCCCCCCGGGGGGCCCTGCACCCCCCCCGGGTGGCCCCGTGACCCGTGCTGACAGCCGGCCGCCGCGACCGCGATAGAGCCGGCCGGAGAGGAGGGAGGACGGGAAGTGAGAGAAAGCTTACTTCCTGCTGCTGTGCCCGCCCCTCCTCTCCTCCTCACTGCGGACCGCGGGACAGTGGTGAGTGTGAATAGCAAGCAGCAGACAAAACCGCTAGCACCCTCCACCCCCGGTCCTCTGACAGCACGAGGGGAGCACCGGAGACACCGGAGGGTGAGATCGATATTATATGCAACACACAGAGCCAGAGCTGCACTCCCTGTACTGCACATATAATCCAGAGCTGCACTCACTATTCTGCTGCTGGTGCAGTCACTGTGTACATTACTGATCCTGAGTTACCTCCTTTATTATACTCCAGAGCTGCACTCACTATTCTGCTGCTGGTGCAGTCACTGTGTACATTACTGATCCTGAGTTACCTCCTTTATTATACTCCAGAGCTGCACTCACTATTCTGCTGCTGGTGCAGTCACTGTGTACATTACTGATCCTGAGTTACCTCCTTTATTATACTCCAGAGCTGCACTCACTATTCTGCTGCTGGTGCAGTCACTGTGTACATTACTGATCCTGAGTTACCTCTTTTATTATACTCCAGAGCTGCACTCACTATTCTGCTGCTGGTGCAGTCACTGTGTACATTACTGATCCTGAGTTACCTCCTTTATTATACTCCAGAGCTGCACTCACTATTCTGCTGCTGGTGCAGTCACTGTGTACATACATTACATTACTGATCCTGAGTTACCTCCTGTATTATACTCCAGAGCTGCAGTCACTATTCTGCTGGTGCAGTCACTGTCTGTGTACATACATTACATTACTGATCCTGAGTTACCTCCTGTATTATTATACTCCAGAGCTGCACTCACTATTCTGCTGGTGCAGTCACTGTGTACATACCAGTGGCGTACCTACCGCGGTCGCAGCGGTCACGACTGCGACCGGGCCCGCCCCCAGGGGGGGCCCTGCACCCCCCGGGTGGCCCCGTGACCCGTGCTGACAGCCGGCCGCCGCGACCGCGATAGCGCCAGCCGGAGAGGAGGGAGGACGGGAAGTGAGAGAAAGCTCACTTCCTGCTGCTGTGCCCGCCCCTCCTCTCCTCCTCACTGCGGACCGCGGGACAGTGGTGAGTGTGACTAGCAGCAGACAAAACCGCTAGCACCCCCCACCCCCGGTCCTCTGACAGCACAACCCCCCCCAACCCCGGTCCTCTGACAGCACCCCCCACCGGTCACCACATGGGGGGCCCGGGGACTGATCTGAGGGGCCCTCAGCCTGCCTCCACTGTTAACCCCCTCAGCCTTCCCTCCAGTGTTAACCCCCTCTGCCTGCCCTCCAGTGTTAACCCCCTCCGCCTGCCCTCCAGTGTTAACCCCCTCAGCCTGCTCTCCACTGTTAACCCCCTCAGCCTGCTCTCCACTGTTAACCCCCTCCGCCTGCCCTCCACTGTTAACCCCCTCTGCCTGCCCTCCAGTGTTAACCCCCTCCGCCTGCCCTCCACTGTGCACACTCTCTCTCCTACCATGCGCTTTTTGTCTGTGCGCTCTTTTCTCCCTTTGTGCACTCTGTCTCACTCCATGAGCTCTCTCTGCCCCCCTTGCGATCTCTTTCCCTCCATGCATGCTCTGCCCCCCTTTGTGTTCTCTCCCTCCGTGCACTCTCTTCATCCATGTGCTCTCCACATCTGTGCGCTCTTTTCTTACTGTGCTCTTTCTGCCCCACTGTGTGTTCTCTTCCCCCACCCCTCTCTCTGCCCCCCCCCTGCGCTCTCTCCCTCTGTGCGCTCTCTCCCACTCTCTGTGCCCACCAGTGCCCTCTTTCTGCCTCACCATGTGCTCTCTGCCCCCATTGTCTTTGCCCACTGTGTGCTCCTTGGCCTCCAGTGCTTTTTCTGCTCCCTGGGAATTATTGTGAACACAACAAGCAAGCAGTAGCTAGCAGGTGAGGGGGGGGGCCCCTGGCAGTGCCAACAGTGTGTGTGTGCCAGGCTGCAGTGCCACCACCACCACCAGCTGCAGTATGTGTGTGACTGGCAGCAGGTGAGGGGGGGGCCCTGGCAGTGCCAACAGTGTGTGTGTGCCAGGCTGCCAGTGCCACCACCACCAGCTAGTGTGTGTGTGACTGGCAGCAGGTGAGGGGAGCCCCGGGGCAGTGCCAATCTGTGCCAGTGCCAGGCTGCTGCCAGCAAGGGTGTGTGAGCAGCAGGTGATGGGAGCTCCGGAGCAGCATGCTGGCAGGCAGTGCCAGTGTGTGCCAGCCAGTGCCAGGGTGTGTGACCAGTAGGTAACTGACTAGGGCTAGCCTGGGCTAGGGACACATTTGCGGCAGGGCACTGCAGATCCGGATCCGGTTTTGAGCAGTAAAAGTGCTCAAAACCAGATCAGGAACCGCAGCACATAAGAGCCCATTATGGTAACCGGATTGCAGTACATGTAGTCCGGTTACCGGTTCCGGTTTCGTTGCCTGCGTGAAAAATCATGCAGGCAATGTTTTTCTGAGCGGTAACTCTGCCGCAGCAGAATTCCTATAATGGGCTCCCACGGGAGCCCATGTGGCTGCCGCAAGGCATATATGAATGCCTGTGGCAGCCGTATGCTTTGCTCATCCCTGCTGCGGCAGCAGGGATGAACAAAGTGTCCGGCAACCTGATTGCACATTCAGTGCAATCCGGTTGCCGGATTCCGGCTTAGGGACACAAAATGTGTCCAAATTGTGTGTGAATGCAATTGCGATCACTGCATCTGGATGTGGATGCGGTAACCGCAATTGCACTTCCAAATGTGACCCTAACCTAGCACAGTGGCACTGGTCTAGCTGGTGGTGCTGGGCACAAAAGATTTGTGACTGAGAAGAAGACTGTATTGTGCCTTCCTGCTCGTCCAAGCAGCACAAGACACTTGCTGGTAACGCTTGCCCGCTGCAGCTGAATTTGCTCAGCATTTAGCGCTGCCGTCAAATGTCACAGACCCTCCCAAGTGTGACCCATGGCTTATCTATATATATAAATATATATATTCCTTGTATGCTATCTCCAATAGTGCATTAAATGAAGGTTAGTGAGGGTAGTGAATGTAAAATGTTTGGTTTTAGGTCTGAATTTAATTATGGGTCTCAAGTATATTATATTGTTTTATCTTGTATTGCATACTGTGTCTTGTTCTTATGTTTGCCTTTTTTTCAGTCTGTTCAACCTTAGATTGCACAAGTTCCTGGAATATTTTTGTAGAGAAGCAAGTAGTCCGTGAAGCCTACAGACAGGAACAAACCAAGCCAAGACCAAGTGAAAGACATTGTTTGAAAGACGTAAGTACAGATGACTCTTCGCCATATGCATTTTGGGGGTGAATCATCAAACCTTTTGCCAAACGCTTGCGCACATGAGTTCCTATGTTTAACATGGGAATGCATGTGCCTGCGTATGGCTGCGTTTGGCCGCATTTGCGTACGGATGCGCATAATTTATGCGCCCTCCTCCACACTCAGAAAGCAGCATGCAGCATTTTTTGTGCGTTCGCGGGCGCTTGTTTTATCTGCAAGCGCACAAAAAATGCATGGAACTCAATAGATCCACAGTGTCCTCCGCATGACAGCGCAGGAGAACGCTGCAGATCACATTGAAATCTCTACCGGTGGCCACCGGTGATCACCGGCAGCCACCGGCAGATAATGCAGAGCCACAGCTGATCTCCTGCGGGTGTCAGCGGGGAGAAACAGCTGATCTGACAGCTGTTGAAATCTCCCGCGCTGACACTGAATAGGTGATGTCGGCGCAGGAGATTTGAAGCAGCGATCAGCTGTTTCTTATCTCCTGCACTGATATCACCCTATTCAGTGTCAGTGTGGGAGATTTAAACAGTTGTCAGATCAGCTGTTTCTCCCCACTGACACCGGCAGGAGATCAGCTGTGCCAGGAGGAGGAGATCTCTGCCGCTGATATCCTACTCCCGGCCGCCCCCGAGACAGCTGATTGGCTGGCCAAAGTGCATACTAATGTGAACGCATGCAGAGATTCTCCGCTGCGTTCACATTAGTAAGGGCTGCGTTTGCCTGCGTTTGCGTCTGCATGCCCTCCGCATGCAGACACAAACGCAAGTGTGAAGGCAGCCTTATTCATTTAGAAACAACAATACTCATGTTATAACTCAGCAGCAGTTCAGAAATCAATATTTGGTAGAATAACCACAGTGTTTATCATGGTTGCCAGCCTGTGAGGTCGCTGGATCACTGGTCTCTCGTGGTCACACGCGCGGATGTGTGCTGCACAGCGGGAGACCAACGACCAAAAAATGGTCATGAACGACGTGCAATGATCTGCGACCTCACAGCAGGGGCCTGATCGCTGCTACATGTCACACACTGCAACATCGCGGGAGAGGTCGCTGTTACATTACAAAACCTGTGACGTTTCAGCGACATCGCTAGCGATGTTGCAGTGTGTGAAGTACCCCTTACCTGATCAGCTGTTATCTGATCCCCGACAGTTTTACAATGTAAGCGATTTATAGAGTGGAACACTGCTTAGTGGCCACTGAAGAGCACTGCTGCTTATCTTTGATTCATTTGAATGGAAGATATAATGCAGTACTCAGCAGGAGCAACCAAACAATGTAAGGGACTGCTGTGTTCCAACTTCCACGATCTACATCGCTTATATTATAAAACTGTCGGACCAGATAATAACTGATTAATGGAGGTGTCAAATGTCAGAGCCTCACCCATCTCATATTGATGACATTTAATGCATCATCAATATGTTTTATTATGTCATTAGTATGGTATTCATGAACAACTCCTTTAACACTTTCCAAGTCTATACTTGCATGTAGTTCTGTGAAAGGGTCCTTATACATTACTTACTATATAAAAAGACTAAGACTTAAGGTGTTAAAGGGGTGTTCTTGTGTTTGCTCTTCAGGAGTATACTGCTTCTTGGCCCCATGCCTTTTGCTCTTCTGGGGGCAGTGCACTCCTGAAGATAGAGAGTTGAGACAAGCAACATGATTGGATTATTTTATTTTATTTGCAGATTACTAATCCTAACTAACATTATCCTACAAAATGTCATCTTATCATCATATGAGTGGCTCACATAAGCGTAAAAAAAAAAAAGGAAGATGTGCAAAAGAAGAAAAAACTACCTAAAATAAGTAGCTACTTTTCACAGACTACTAATATTGGTGCTTCTACACCTACTTTAACTACTGAAAGTGAGGAGAGGATTAAGACACCTACTTTCATACCTTCAGTTTCAAGTTCTCCACCATTGTTAGAGGTGGATATTGGTAGTACTAGTGCCGACATTCAAGTGGTAGAGCCACATACAAGTGCCAATATTACTGATTTACAGGAAACCTTAGAAAGTGCAGACAGTACAGGTGTCAGTATAGAACATACCTTAATTGGAGAAAGGTATGTTACAGATAGAGGACATTTTCCGATTACAATTGCAGACCCCAAAGTAAAAAAATGTATTCTTGCTAATGGTCCTTGCAGGCCTAAAGGTCCATTCCCAAGAGATAAAGATGTCCATCGTAGATGTTTCTCCGCAATGTACTATGAAAGAATAACAAAAGCAGGACACACAATTCCAGTGATGTGGCTGTGCTATTCGCCAAAGTTAAATGTAGCTTATTGTGAGCCATGTTGGTTATTTGGCGATCGTCAAAAATTAGGCTTTGAACCAGCATGGGCAAAAGGAATACAAAAATGGCAAAGACTTTCTGCTAAAATACAAATTCATGAAGCTTCACAAGCTCACATGGATGCATGTATAATTTATGATCATTGGAGAAGAAAAAATACAATGGATGATGGAACTGAAGAACAAATTTTAAAGGAGAAAAACTTTTGGAGACAAGTATTGCATAGATTAACAAATGTGACACTGACTATGGCAATGTCAAATCTAGCCTTCCGAGGTCATAGAGAGAAAATAGGAGAGAGTAATAATGGCAACTTTCTCTCCATTGTAGAGCTCCTATCTGAATATGACCACGTTTTGAAGGAGCTCCTTCACTTGCCTCAGGGAACAACAAAGTATCTTAGCCCTAAAATACAAAATGAAATAATAGATATCCTTGCAAAAAGAGTCGAAAATGACATAGTAAGTGAAATTAAAGCAGCTACTTTTTTTTCCATAATTATGGACACAACACAGGATATTTCTAAAGTTGACCAGTTAAGTCAGATTTTCCGATATGTGATTATAAGCCGAGATAAAAGTCAACGGGCAATTGCTGTAAATATTCGAGAGGTCTTCTTAGGTTTTCATGTAGTTGAAGACCCAACCGCTGCTGGACTTGAGAATGATATTATCAAATGTATAGAAGATAAAGGACTGCAGCTGTCAAAATGTCGTGGACAGGGTTATGATGGTGCTGCTACAATGAGTGGAGTGTATACAGGTGTTCAAAGTCGCATTCAAAAGAAGGAGAAAAATGCTTTGTATGTTCACTGTGCAGCCCATAACCTTAACTTGGTCATACAGGATGCTGTAAGTCATGTTCCAGAGGTGTCACGTTTTTTGAGGTCATACAGAGTTTGTATGTCTTTTTTGGAGAAAGTATCACCCGTTGGTCTCTTCTACAGTCGCTCACCACTGAATCCTCTGTGACCTTAAAGGGCTTGTGTCCTACACGATGGTCATCCCGTTATGATTCACTCCTTGCTCTACGCTTTCAATTTGTTGATGTTCTTAAAGCACTATCAAAGATAGTCTTGACTTCCACCAAAAGTAAAGAAAAAGAAGAGGCTCAGGCACTTAAAAAAAAAATTGAGTGTTTTGAGTTTGTCTTTCTCCTTGTTCTACAGAGCTAAATTTTGGATAAAACAAATGCCATCTCTAAAGTTATGCAGTTAGAGCATATGGATTTGTCCAATGCTGCCCAATTAATACATAATACAATTGAAGTTCTCAGCAGTTACAGAAACCAGTTTGAAGATGCCAAAAAAACAGCCAGCACACTGGCAGCTAAGTGGGGGATTCCTGCAATGTTTGTGAATAAAAGAATAGGTAAAGTAAAGCGCCTTACTGATGAGCTTTGTTTAGATGAAAGACTGCAGGATCCCGAGAGAAGATTTCAAACAGCAATTTTTTACTCTACCTTAGATGTAGTTACATCACAGTTATCGAGCAGATTTGGTAGCATGAATACTATAGTGGAAAGATTTAATATCATTAAGCCATGTGTGCTGGCTGTGAAATCAGATGATGACTTGTTTGAAGAAGCAGTGAAATTTCACCAGTATTATCAGGATGATATATCTACAGATTTTCCTGGACAGTTGCTGAGTTTTCGAAGCAGACTTCAAGATGAGATCTCCAAATCACCCACAATTAAGGATTTGGCTCACCTACTTCTAGTTGACAATGCTGCTTTGTCATCTACACTTCCAGATGTATGTACAGCTTTCTTACTTTTCCTTACTTTACCAGTTACAGTGGCATCAGCTGAAAGAGCATTCTCCAAGTTATCACTTATTAAAAATTACTTAAGAAGCAGCATGTCACAACAAAGGCTTTCTGGCCTTGCTCTTCTAAGCATTGAAAATGAGAGAGCCAGAAAACTGGAAATTTCATATATTGTTGACAAATTTGCAGAGGCTAAAGCAAGACGGCGCAACTTCTAGCAATATGCAGTGTGTAAGTGTACTGTTGGTTCGGTATAGGGAGTTGTATTATCAAAAAGTTGATACTAACTCGTTCATTTCATTACTTCGGTTTGATACTAACTCGTTCATTTCATTACTTTGGTTTGATACTAACTCGTTCATTTCATTACTTCGGTTTGATACTAACTCGTTCAGTTCACTAATATGGGTTCATACTGACTTAGGCTAGGGTCACACAAGCCCTTGGTCCGTTTTTGGCTTCATTTTTGTCTTTTTTTTTTTCTAAGTCCAAAAACTGACAGAAAAACGGATTGGATGTAATAAACACCCTGTCCGTTTTTTTCTGCACTTAAAAACATTGCTCTGTCCGTTTTTGAGCTAAAAACGTTGCTTGGAACGTTTTTGGCATCAGTTAAAAAACGCATGCAATTTTTTAACATGGGGCCCTATGGTAAATGCATGCGTAAACGCATGGCACATATAGGCACCTGCGTTAACGCATGCGTTTTTTTAACATGGGGCCCTATGGGAAACGCATGCGTTAACGCATATACGTTTTTATGGAAAAAATGACTAAGTGCAAAAACATTCAGGGGTGCAGGAGGCTCAAAAAGCACCCTATAAAAAACGGATTGGTCATAGAAATCACTTCCAAAAACGGATTTCTATGTGTGACCCCAGCCTTATTCAGTTATATTATTTGGTTTTACTTGTTTTTTTTTGACTGCCTCTTTTTGATATAATGTATTGCCCTGCATACAGTAAAATGGCTTTCAAATATTAAAAAATTCTGATGTCATTACATTCTACAATTAAAGAAATATCCATTCAACATTTGAAAGCAACACAATTTTCTGTTCTACTAATACTTTATATAAAAAAAAGTGCAGTTATTCTACAGATGAAAAATTATTTGTATTAACACTAACTGTCCCCTTTCCCTTTTAATAGTGCCAACAAAATGATTCCTGTTGGCTTGGTGATTTAATTTCCATTAACTTTTCATTGAAACACGTTTGTTGAACTTGAGCAGTTCCAAGTTAATTTGTATCCCAGTTGGATTTGTTTACTTTCTAGTTAAGAAACAGGAGTAGCTCTCATCTTAAAACAGATTTCTGTGTAAGTAAACAAAAAACAATTCAAACCTTGTATAATGTTCAGAATTTAATAATGTAGTGAACAGGCGGAATATACTGACATAATGATAATTCTATTTGTAGGTGACTTACCAAGACATATATCCAGGTGGATTTCTACTCTTGTGAGTAACCTTTGTTTCTGTATAATCTGAATATTTTTTTCTTTAAATGCTGGATTAGTTAACTATACCTATATTGATGAAATATTACACTATAAAACATTAGAACAATACTATAGCGTGCGAAATGAATAGAGAAATTGTGAATTTGGGTTGATAATATTTTGGTATGGGGGGGGGGGCCCCATTTGAAACTTTGCACCGGGGCCCATAAGTTTGTAGTTACGCCACTGTCCAGGCCTATCTCCTTGCTTAATGTCGACTTGAAAATTTATGCTAGCTTAATAGCAAGACGTTTGACGGGCCTGTTACCACAACTGATCACATTAGAGCAGACGAAGTTTGTGCAGGGAAGGGAGGGAAGAGACAATGCGAATAGAATATTGCACTTAATGCAATACGCTAAAATACACAATAAACCAATTGTCCTGTTGAGCACAGATGCCGAGAAGGCATTCGACAGGGTGGACTGGACATTCCTCCGTAGCACCCTAGCAGCTTTCCATATCCCCCCCTTTTAATAGAAGCCATATTCAAAATGTATGCCTCACCGTCAGCAAAATTGAGAATCAATAATATGCTCTCAGATCCTTTCCTGATACAAAACGGTACGAGGCAGGGGTGACCTCTGTCCCCTTTACTATTTGTTCTAGTTATGGAACCACTACTAAGAAGTATTCAGATGAACAAGGAAATTATAGGAGTTCAACTACGCAAAATACACCACAAATCGGCGGCATTTGCGGATGACTTGTTGGTAATCTTATCTGAATCAGATAGGGGCATCCTTACCTTTGTACAAACGCTAGAGAAATACGGCCGACTTTCTAACTATAAATCTAATTTGTCAAAATCAGAAGCCTAAATATTTCCAAATCCACCATTGACAAATATAAACACATATATCCCTTTACATGGCCAAATAAGTATATCACATATTTAGGTATCAAAATAGGTCATACAGCTAGAGATCTCCTTACCCTTAAAGGGAAGGTGCCACCAAAAAAAAAAAAAAATTCAACAATTGTAAAAATGTAAAGTATTAATGTTTTGATTTGTTTTTCCAATATTGTCATATTGTTTTTATGGAGTAAAATATGAAAAATAATATAAAAAGTTTGATATGTTCCACTTTGAAACACTAGGGGGAGCAGCTGCTGAAACTTTGGCATGAAAACCTAGTGTACAGCAGGCATGCATTACGACTGCTGAAAATCTGGGCTGGATTTGTTCAATGAGTGTGATGTCTCCTGCCCCCCTCCCTTTCTGGGTGTTAACAAATGGATAAAAGACAATGACATTTGGGGTCAATCACAGTGAGGAGCCATTTTGTTGAAGACACAGAGTGATACCAACACACAACTATATGTAGATCCTTACGCAGCAAGGTCGGATATTAGAGTGTCAGCTCTGCAGCCCAGGCCTGCATATACAGTATAGAGTGGACCCTGAAGTCTGATATTAGAGTGTCAGCTCTGTGGCCCAGGCCTGGACTGAATATTGTCCTTGTGTTTTTACTATTTATTTTGTATATAATAAATGTAAATGTTTCAGTTTTATTTAGTCATTTGTATTTTCACTGTTGATGCAAACATAAAGGGTCGCCAGTCATGTGACATCTCATGGTATGGATTAGGTACCAGTGACATGTAACAGCAGAATAGTGACTGCAGCTCTGGAGGTGACTGGAGGATAAGACACGATGTAACAGCAGAAATGTTGTTGCAGCTCTGGAGGTGACTGGAGGATAAGACAATGTAACAGCACAATAGTGACTGCAGCTCTGGAGGTGACTAGAGGATAAGACACGATGTAACAGCAGAAAACTTGTTGCAGCTCTAAAGGTGACAGGAGGATAAGACAATGTAACAGCACAATAGTGACTGCAGCTCTGGAGGTGACTGGAGGATAAGACACGATGTAACAGCAGAAATGTTGTTGCAGCTCTGGAGGGACTGGAGGATAAGACAATGTAACAGCACAATAGTGACTGCAGCTCTGGAGGTGACTGGAGGATAAGACACGATGTAACAGCAGAAATGTTGTTGCAGCTCTGGAGGTGACTGGAGGATAAGACAATGTAACAGCACAATAGTGACTGCAGCTCTGGAGGTGACTGGAGGATAAGACACGATGTAACAGCAGAAAACGTGTTGTAGCTCTAAAGGTGACAGGAGGATAAGAGAGGATGTCTTATTCTCCAGTCACCTTCAGAGCGGCAGTCACTATTCTGTTACATGAGGTCACAGAATGATGACTGCAGCTCTGGAGGTGACTGGAGGATAAGCCACTATGTAACAGCAGAAAAGTTGTTTCAGCTCTGGAGGTGACTGGAGGATAAGACACAATGTAACAGCAGAATAGTGACTGCAGCTCTGGAGGTGACTGGAGGATAAGACACAATGTCTTATTCTCCAGTCACCTTCAGAGCAGCAGTCATTATTCTGTTACATGAGGTTACAGAATACTGACTGCAGCTCTGGAGGTGACTGGAGGATAAGACACGATGTAACAGCAGAAAACTTGTTGCAGCTCTAAAGGTGACAGGAGGATAAGAGAGGATGTCTTATTCTCCAGTCACCTTCAGAGCGGCAGTCACTATTCTGTTACATGAGGTCACAGAATGCTGACCACAGCTCTAGAGGTGACTGGAGGATAAGACACGATGTAACAGCAGAAAAGTTGTTGCAGCTCTGGAGGTGACTGGAGGATAAGACACAATGTGTAACAGCAGAAAAGTTGTTTCAGCTCTGGAGGTGACTGGAGGATAAGACAATGTAACAGCAGAATAGTGACTGCAGCTCTGGAGGTGACTGGAGGATAAGACACAATGTCTTATTCTCCAGTCACCTTCAGAGCAGCAGTCATTATTCTGTTACATGAGGTTACAGAATACTGACTGCAGCTCTGGAGGTGACTGGAGGATAAGACACGATGTAACAGCAGAAAACTTGTTGTAGCTCTAAAGGTGACAGGAGGATAAGAGAGGATGTCTTATTCTCCAGTCACCTTCAGAGCGGCAGTCACTATTCTGTTACATGAGGTCACAGAATGCTGACTGCAGCTCTGGAGGTGACTGGAGGATAAGCCACTATGTAACAGCAGAAAAGTTGTTTCAGCTCTGGAGGTGACTGGAGGATAAGACAATGTAACAGCAGAATAGTGACTGCAGCTCTGGAGGTGACTGGAGGATAAGACACAATGTCTTATTCTCCAGTCACCTTCAGAGCAGCAGTCATTATTCTGTTACATGAGGTTACAGAATACTGACTGCAGCTCTGGAGGTGACTGGAGGATAAGACACGATGTAACAGCAGAAAACTTGTTGCAGCTCTAAAGGTGACAGGAGGATAAGAGAGGATGTCTTATTCTCCAGTCACCTTCAGAGCGGCAGTCACTATTCTGTTACATGAGGTCACAGAATGCTGACCACAGCTCTAGAGGTGACTGGAGGATAAGACACGATGTAACAGCAGAAAAGTTGTTGCAGCTCTGGAGGTGACTGGAGGATAAGACACAATGTGTAACAGCAGAAAAGTTGTTTCAGCTCTGGAGGTGACTGGAGGATAAGACAATGTAACAGCAGAATAGTGACTGCAGCTCTGGAGGTGACTGGAGGATAACACACGATGTAACAGCAGAAAACTTGTTGCAGCTCTAAAGGTGACAGGAGGATAAGAGAGGATGTCTTATTCTCCAGTCACCTTCAGAGCGGCAGTCACTATTCTGTTACATGAGGTCACAGAATGCTGACCGCAGCTCTGGAGGTGACTGGAGGATAAGCCACTATGTAACAGCAGAAAAGTTGTTGCAGCTCTGGAGGTGACTGGAGGATAAGACAATGTAACAGCAGAATAGTGACTGCAGCTCTGGAGGTGACTGGAGGATAAGACACAATGTCTTATTCTCCAGTCACCTTCAGAGCAGCAGTCATTATTCTGTTACATGAGGTTACAGAATACTGACTGCAGCTCTGGAGGTGACTGGAGGATAAGACACGATGTAACAGCAGAAAACTTGTTGCAGCTCTAAAGGTGACAGGAGGATAAGAGAGGATGTCTTATTCTCCAGTCACCTTCAGAGCGGCAGTCACTATTCTGTTACATGAGGTCACAGAATGCTGACCACAGCTCTAGAGGTGACTGGAGGATAAGACACGATGTAACAGCAGAAAAGTTGTTGCAGCTCTGGAGGTGACTGGAGGATAAGACACAATGTGTAACAGCAGAAAAGTTGTTTCAGCTCTGGAGGTGACTGGAGGATAAGACAATGTAACAGCACAATAGTGACTGCAGCTCTGGAGGTGACTGGAGGATAACACACGATGTAACAGCAGAAAACTTGTTGCAGCTCTAAAGGTGACAGGAGGATAAAAGAGGATGTCTTATTCTCCAGTCACCTTCAGAGTGGCAGTCACTTTTCTGTTACATGAGGTCACAGAATACTGACTGCAGCTCTGGAGGTGACTGGAGGAGAAGACATGTTGTAGCAGCAGAAAAGTGAGCGCAGTTCTGGAGGTGACTGTCTCTCTCCCCATTTGTGCTGTCTCCACCCCACTGTGCCTGGTCTCTCTCCCCATGTGTGCTCATCCCCCAGACCCAGTGCCCGGTCTCTCTCCCCATGTGTGCTCATCCCCCTGTGCCCGGTCTCTCTCCCCATGTGTGCTCATCCCCCTGTGCCCGGTCTCTCTCCCCATGTGTGCTCATCCCCCTGTGCCTGGTCTCTCTCCCCATGTGTGCTCATCCCCCTGTGCCCGGTCTCTCTCCCCATGTGTGCTCATCCCCCTGTGCCCGGTCTCTCTCCCCATGTGTGCTCATCCCCCTGTGCCTGGTCTCTCTCCCCATGTGTGCTCATCCCCCTGTGCCCGGTCTCTCTCCCCATGTGTGCTCATCCCCCTGTGCCTGGTCTCTCTCCCCATGTGTGCTCATCCCCTGTGCCCGGTTTCTCTCCCCATGTGTGCTCATCCCCCTGTGCCCGGTCTCTCTCCCCATGTGTGCTCATCCCCCTGTGCCCGGTCTCTCTCCACATGTGTGCTCTCTCCCCCTGCATGTCTGTTCCCATGTCTCTCTCTCCCTGCATGTCTCTTCCCTCATGCCTGTCTCCCCCACATGTGTGTATTCTTTCTTATGTCTGCTGTCCCCCTGCGGGTGTCTCTCTCTCTCTGCCCCAGCATGTCACTCTCTCTCTCCCCCTGCGTGTCTCTCTCTCTGTCCCCCTTAGTGTCCCTTCTAATGTCTGCTCTCCCCCAGCGTGTCTTCTCTCTCCCTGCGTGATCAGAGCACGGTGTGATGATCACACTCCTTGTGCTCCGATCACTGCAGGCTGGCAGGGAGCGGTGATAGAATCGCTGATCACCGCTTCCCGCCGATACTTACCTCACCCCGGACCTCCGATGACTGTGCTCCTCTCTCCCTGCCGCATCCCGTCCTCTGTCTCTATACCGATCGGCTCACACTGAGGCGATCGGTATAGGAGGAAAGTGTGGAGCTCACAGCAGACACTGTGAGCTCCACAAACATGGCGCCGATCTCCTCCCTCTGCTGTGTTCTGGACAGCCCAGGGGCGTGCCCAGTACACAGCAGGACGGCAGCTCAATACAAAGTATAGGGTCGGCATCCGACCATTGGTGTCTATGCCCAGGGCTGCCGTAACTGCAGGAGTGGAAGTGTCGTTTCACACTCCTGCAAAGCAAGATGGCAGCCCCCAGTGGCTGCAAAAACAGTTAATAATGAAAAAAGTATTAAAGTTACAAAAATGCATTTAGTATTAAAAATAATTGTTTTTATAAACAATTATTTTTAATACAAAAAAAAAAATGCGGCACCTTCCCTTTAACGTAGAACTAACACTAGAAAAAGCAATTGAGACAGTCAAATCATGGAGAGCCCCCTTTCTAACATGGGTCGGGAGGGAAAACGTACTTAAAAGTATAATACTACCAAAATTCTTATACCTGTTTAAAATGCTCCCGATTCACATCCCAGAACAAATCTTAAACAAAATCCACACTTTTATCTTAAACTTCATTAGGAACAAGAAGAAACCGCGAATTAAGTTTCAGACACTTGCATTACCACGGGGGTATGGGTGCACCGGACATACGCAAATATTATAAAGCAGCTATGCTGACTAGAATTGTAGACTGAATTAGGAGACCAACACACAAATTGTGGCTCTCAATCGAAGAATCCATGTCGCACACGCCCCTGAGGTCATTAGCATTGCGACCAGATCTTTACTGCAAACCGAAATCAAATAGAAATACCTTCACAAAAGCTGTCGCCGATATATGGAAAAAAGAATGCGGCCCGCTTTTGCCCCCATTGTCCCCCATTCTAAATCTACAAGACCTTATTGGCCAATTCCCAGTGAGGTCCTCAATAACCAGCTCTGCAGACCTAAGACGGGTAACATCCAACCCCATTCCAATTGATCACCTACTAATAGATGGAGCACTTCTCTCACACAGGGAGGTACAACAATCTGATTCTCTGCCAGATATCTCTTTCATACAATATGGCAAACTGAAAGCTTATGTCCACAAACATTTGAGGGATTTGAACTTTACTAGACCTTTAACATTATTTAAGCAACTATGTACACAGTCGTAAACACCAAACAACGTGTTATCCCTGCTTTACAAACAATTAACATTAGACATCGCACATATCAAGAGAGACTTTTTGGGCCTCTGGGAACGAGACCTCCAGATTGAGTTCTCAGATCAACAAGTTAAAGGGATCCTGTCACCCCCAAAACACCTCCTAAGCTATTAAAAGATGCCCCTAGAGCATATTCACACTTATCCTACACTCCTTTTAGCTCCTAAATGCATATTTTGAAAATGAAGATAAACGTTATTAAACTACCTCATTAGTGATGTTAATTAGTGACTACTGTATTCATAGTCACCCAGGCAGGCTCTCCCTCTTCCTAATATCACGCCCCAATAGGCGTGATCTTAAACTCACATTCAAATGTGCGCCTCCCCGCTCTCCTATTCCCGCCGGGCGCTGCAGTGTGCGGCTGTATGATGTGAATCGCGTCATTTCCGGCTTCGGGTGACGTGGGTACATCCGTACTAATCCGATCCTCCCACTCCCGGCTCCAAGACTTCTCCAGAGGTGCACCAAACCTCTGGAATGCTTTACCCCAAGAAATCAGGACTATCCACAACTTGCATGACTTCAGACGATCCCTAAAGACGCATCTTTTTAAGGCGGCCTATCATACTCCCTAATAGAAGTCCTTTGTACTGTAGATAGTGGCCTATCCCTCTGGACATTACTCTTCTACAAACTCCACCAAACCAAAAAGGTCTACACAGACTGTATAATGACCATCCATGTAAGCTTAGCTCTATGCCCCACTTCCTCAAGATGCCTGGACCATCAGTGCAATAAGCCCCTGCACCTTGTGCAACCCCTATCCCGTTGTAGATTGTAAGCTCTTTTGAGCAGGGTCACCTTCATTTCTTGCTTTATTTATTGTATTTTTTTTACATTGATTCTATGCCTATTGTTTTGTATCCAATTATTGTACTTTATTTGTTCTCTACTCTAATTACTTACTGTATATTTTCTGTACTCTAACCCTACATTGTAAAGCGCTGCGGAATATGTTGGCACTATATAAATAAAGCTTTATTATTATTATTATTATGGTCCCTCTCCCTGTGTAAAATTACAGGAAAACTCCTACAAGGTGGTAACGAAGTGGTATCGTACTCCCGTACTGCTACATAAATGGCACTCCCTGACACCAGAATCCTGCTGGAGATGTGATTCTGCCTTGGGAACATACTTACACATCTGGTGGCAATGCCCCCTTATACAAGAGCATTGGAAGATGGTGTCGGAGGTGCTTACAGATGTTTTGCAGCACGAGGTGGTCCTGACGCCTCTTTCAGCATTGCTCAACCTCTTCATTTGGCCGAAAGAGACATACATCTCTAGATTAGCTTCCAACATTATAGCCGCCTGTAGGCTTCTTGTTTCCGCTCACTGGAACTCGAATCGGATCCCAACTAAGTCTCAATTAATCCGAGAGAAATTGACACGGTGTACCACGCAGCACAAATAGCGGCCCTTTCATTCAGCTCTTATGATTCTTTCGAGAAAACATGGACACCGTGGATATATTATAGAGCGACCCCAGAATTCACAAGAATTTCTACTACTGACTGATGTATATGGTGGCGAGAACACTCTCGCGGACCCATCTCCCATAAACTCCCCTGCCCCTCCCAATTCTTTCCCACGCCTGACCCCTTCCCATCTTTCACCCCCTCTACTGTCTATGTTTTTATCTTTTTAACCATTATTATTCCTTTTGGTTCTTTATTAGGTAAAACCAGTTGAGGGAAACGGTTTATGAGTCATGTAGTAAGAATTTACTTATGATTGTTGATGTTTTTTGTTAAAATTACTACAAACCTTTCCCTGTGAGAGGGAATGGTTCATTGATTGTATACCTTCTACTGCTCAATAAAAAGAACATTAAAAGAAAGAAGATGAACCTAACCGTTCAAAAGTTAGGCATTAATTTCATGTATACCCCCCAGGGGTAAATGTTTTAGTCCATGCTTACAGAATGGGCATTACAAGTACAGGAGACCTGCTCCTTTGTATTGGGAACAATATTTAGAGGCGCTCCTCCATGTTTCTTTCCAGGGGCATTGAAGTGCCTCCCAATTTTTGGCTGCCCTGCCTAGGGCAATACTACAAAAGATCCACTTCCTTATAATGGGCGCAATATTTAAAGTGGCCCTCACGCACGCCTCTATCCAGGGACATCAGAGTGCCACACAATTTTTGAGAAATAAGGGACCGGGTATGATCATGTTAAGGGCAGACTACTCAATAGACATTATGAAAAGAAAGAGAGAAGGAGAGTCCTATTGCCCAAGTAGCTAAAACACGTATGTACTGTCCACACAGTGTATATTGCACAAAGTTTTACTTTATTCAATGCAATGGATACAATAACAGACGTGTTTGAGGTAAAATTGACAAGACATTTAAACATTAAGAGGGAGACAAAGTGACAAGTGGGCAAGACAGGCAGGGGCTGTATATGGAAGGTTCAGAGGGGTAGTAAAAGTGCAAGGTGCCAAGGTGCAAAGATCAGGGTAGAGGTAGTTTATCCTAATGGAGGTAGCAGAAAACCCCTGATCTAAAATACAATAAAGTGCACAATAACAGCTTACCCATGAGCCTAGTGAGGGTCCCTGCCACGTCTGTCCACTGGTCCAGTAGCCCCGACACGTGTTTCGCGTCGGCTGCTTCGGGGGGCTAGTGGTGACAAGTGCTCAACAGTGAGGGATTTTTAAATGGAGTCATGACCAATGGGAGACCGCTGATATTGCTGCATTTGCAGCACTGGCAAAAATGGTTGTCAGACGGCGGGGAGGGCATTCTGGGTTGCACCGGGTCCGGAACGCAACTTCCGGTGACGTCATTTCCCCCGGTGCACCCTTGATAGAAGTCCCCCTCGCCGCCCACTTCCAGGTTGCCAGTGCGCATGCGCACAGCGTCTAGCGCCATTTTGGATTAGGGCAGAGATGAGGGCATACTAGTAGCGATCTGGGAATAATCCCAATCGCTACAGATTAGCGTTTCTATGTCATTTCTGCACTAAGTAGTGGGGCAAATAGGCTAGGGAGGACTGGACTGAGACACAATAGATATAGAGCAGAGGAGAAAAAGGAGTAGGAAAAGGAGCAGGATATAACACCAGCAATACAGTAAATCATATATAAATCCATATACTGACAATAGTCAGTCCATATTAGACGATGTAGTGCCTGTATTCCTACAAGTGTGTATTTTCATCCCAATTGCCTCCATAGCTCTCGTGTTTGTCCCATATGGGTTCAGTCCATCATTCCCAAAGGTCGACTCCCATCTCCAAATCCCAATTTAGAAAAAATAATAATAGGTGAACCTAAAAAAGTGAATAAAGCACAAGTTAAAAAACTGACAATCCAATACACAACTCTGGATACGCCGAACAGCGATCATTTTTTCATGGGCAGCATGATTCAGGCAGGCCATGTTAGCTCCAAAAAAAGAGAGACATAGGCAGGGAGAGTTTTCTCGACCAACCAGACATACAGGGTTGAGAAACACATATATAAAAATCCCCATATAAACCCCAGCCATAATGGCATATAGGTCAAATTACCAGGGCACCTACAAGAACCATGACCCATTGGTAAATGGATATAAGGGAACAATACAGGGCTAAAATGTCTAAAATACATTGTAAACAGTGGCACTCGTATTGGGCTGACCCCCAAGGAGCCAAGGCGTCATTTCGCAAAGAGAAGAGTCAGGATTCATAAAAAAGGCGAAAAACTAAGTCTTTCATTCAAGCCTGCCGGTGACATCGTGCCTAGTGTCACGATCCACCGGCATTCCATTTTGGCTAGTTCTTTTTTAGCATCTCCTCCTCGTATCCCAAGCTGCACCTTGTCTATCCCACGGACTCTTAATGTCTCTGGGTTGCAGTCGTGGAATTTTTTGAAATGACGAGGAAGAGTGCGTAGAGTGCTCAAGTCCTCCACACTTTCAGCTGCCATTATGCTCTTCTCATGCTCCCTTACCCGACGCCTCAACTCCCTGGTTGTCAGACCCACATACACGAGGCCACAACTACATGTAGCATGGTAAATAACACCTGAAGTGCTACACGTGATATATTTCCCTATATTGAATTCCCTAGAACCATTATGGTTCCGGAAGAGCCTGGCACGAATGATACTAGTTCTACAGGACAGGCAGGAGCCACATGGGAAACAACCAACCAGTGCACGTCCAGTATTAAAGGGAAATAAAGGTTTTTTGATATAGTGACTGTGCACTAGTCTGTCTCTCAGGCTCCGGCCCCTCCTGGCAGTCATCAGGGGTCGATCAGGGATAACAGAGGATAGAGTAGGCTCAGTTTTTAGGACATCCCAATGGCGGGTGAGGATTCCCCTGATTGTCGTCCACTGATTATTATATGTGGAGATGAATCTCAAAACAGGGGAACCCTCCTCGTCATTTTTACGGTTTTTGTTTACTAAGAGATCGCACCGTGGGGTCTTTTTTGCCCTTGTGTATCCCCTTTTGATACTCCTCATACTGTAGCCTCTGTCTTGAAATCTCTCCCTCATGTCCGCTGCACGTTCTTTAAACACGTCTCCCTCAGAGCAAATACGTCGAAGCCGCAAAAATTGGCCGACCGGTATTGCTCTGATGGTTGACGGAGTATGTGAGGAAGTAGCATGGAGGAGAGAATTCACTGAGGTGTCTTTTCTAAAAATATCTGTAGCCACCTCTCCATCCTCTTTGATGGTAACCTTAATGTCTAGAAAGTCGATCTCATCCCTGGCGTATTTGAAGGTTAGTTTAATGTTGAGATTATTGCTATTGAGGGACTGGATGAACATTTCGAGTTCGGGGACGGTTCCACTCCAGACGACAAAGATGTCGTCAATATAGCGGAGCCAGCACAGCGCATGGGGGACAAGTGCCTGCCCCCCGCCAAAGATCCCCCCCTCCCAGCGACCCAGGAAGAGGTTTGCATATGACGGGGCGCAGGCCGCCCCCATCGCTGTGCCGCACCGCTGCAGGTAGAACCGATCCCCGAACACGAAAAAATTATGTGTTAATATGTACTCCAGTAGTTCCAGGATCAAGTCTCTCAACTCCCGATTCCAATTAGACATACTCAAAAAATAGCTAACTGCCTCAAGACCATCAGTATGCCCTATGTTGGTGTACAGGGACTCCACGTCGATGGTCACCAGCAACACCCCATCCTTCTCCAGATATAAACCGTCAACCCTACGTAGGACGTCCGAGGTGTCCCTGACATAGGAGGGCAGCGTCTCCACTAAGGGGTGTAGATAATATTCGATGAACTTGCAAGTTGCATCACACAGCCCTCCTATGCCAGAGACAATCGGACGCCCAGGGGGGACTTCCGGGTTCTTGTGAACCTTAGGTAGAAGGTAGAAGGTGGGGGTGACCGGTGCATCGACGAGGAGTCCATCCATGACCTTTTTAGGGATAATCCCCGCCTCGAAAGCCCTCTCCAGAATGTCCCTGAGCTCTACAGAGAACCTGTTAATGGGATTGGAGGGGAGCAGTTCGTAATAGTTTTTATCTTTTAATTGGCGCATTGCCTCCTTTTCATATAGGTTGGTTGGCCAAATTACCACGTTTCCCCCCTTATCCGCTGGTTTAATTACAACTCCACCTAGATCCCCAAGTTGTTTGAGGGCCTGTCTTTGGGAAAAAGAAAGATTATCTTTATGGTGACGTTTACTCATATTCTTCAGATCCCGAGTGACTAGTCTATTGAAAATGTCAACCTGGGGGCATAGTGAGAAGGGGGGAAACGTGGTTGCTCTTGGCATCACTTCCCTAGGAAAAGTACCTGTCAATGGTTGTACCGTCTCTCCCTCCAATTCCTCCAGTTCTCTCAGAGCCTCAAGTTCCACCTCCGAGAGTTCCATTCGTGCAGTATCCTTTTTGTGATGAAGCTTACGAAGAATCACCTTCCGCAGAAACAAGTGAAGATCTTTAATCACTGTAAAACAGTCAAAGTTTTGGTTAGGTACGAAAGTAAGTCCCAATTTCAGGACCTCAATCTGGGTGGGGGTTAGAGTATGATTAGAGAGGTTAATTACCTCTAGATTCCCACTTTTCCCAGTTTTCTTGTTCACTTGTTTAGGTGAAGCTGGTGTACGCTTACCAAGATCTTTTACACCATTATTCTTCGCCGCCTCAGCTCTAGTTAGGGGTCTAGGTATTAGGTTTGATCCTGATGGCTCCTCATCCAAAGATGAGATAGATGAGGCAGAAACTATTTCAGGTAATGGCTCAATGGGAATATCAGGCGTATTAGGTTTGTTAGGTCTTTTCTTGCCTCTCCACCGGTACACACGATTATTTTTATAGTCCGCCAGATCCCTCTGATATTTCTTCGTTTTAACTGAGACAATCTCTTTCTCCCATTTTACAAATTCTTTATCCAAATTGTTGTTTAATTGGCTCAATGCCTCAGGAGAGAGCTCATCTGCAAGTTTAGCTCTAATAACCTCAACCTCTTCTTCAATCGTCTCAATAGCTTTCTCATTGGAGTCGATAAGGAGACCCATAAAGCCATGAGAACAGGTGGTAGCCAGTGATTCCCAATCATTTTTAAAATCCTCCTCAATCAGGCTGAATGAGGGGAAAACTTGAATCCTCAGGCCTCTGGGTATAAGACCTCTTTCTATATAGCGCTGCATGAAGGCCTTGTTCCACCAGAGTCGTGTCTTCCGGTGTAACAAGGCCTTCATGCTGCCCACAATTTTTGGCAGCCTTGCCTAGGGCAATACTAGAAAAGACACACTTCCTTATAATGGGCACAATATTTAAAGAGGCACTCATGCACGTCTCTATCCAGGGGCATAAGAGTGCCACACAATTTTTGGCTGCCCTGCCTAGGGCAGTACTACAAAAGACCCACTTCCTTATAATGGGCACATTATTTAAAGAGGCCCTCATGCACGTCTCTATCCAGGGGCATTGGGGTGCCTCCTAATTTTTGGCTGCCCTGCCTAGGGCAATACTACAAAAGACCCACTTCCTTAAAATGGGCACATTATTTAAAGAGGCCCTCATGCATGTCTCTTCCCAGGGGCTTCAGAGTGCCACACAATTTTTGGCTGCCCTGCCTAGGGCAATACTACAAAAAACCCACTTCCTTAAAATGGGCACAATATTTAAAGAGGCCTTCATGTATGTCTCTTCCCAGGGACATCAGAGTGCCTCACAATTTTTGGCTGCCCTGCCTAGGGAAATACTACAAAATACCCACTTTCTTAAAATGGGCACAATATTTAATGAGGCCCTCATGCACGTCTCTTTCCAGGGGCATTGGGGTGCCTCCCAGTTTTTAGCTGCCCTGCCAAAAGGCAATACTACAAAAGACCCACTTCCTTAAAATGGGCACATTATTTAAAGAGGCCTTCATTTCCGTCTCTTCCCAGGGGCATGGGAGTGCCACACAATTTTTAAAAAAAAATCTTTCATGTAATCCAAAAAACTAACATACACCAACTCTGTCTCACAAGTGGGTATGAGCCCTTAATATTTTCTCCATGAAAGTCCATTTTGGTTTCATTTTGTCATGTTTTCTTAACAGTCGGTAAAAGTGGCGTGATAGTCTGACAACATTGTTCACAGCAGTGACCTTGGAGTCTGAAATACTTACAGGGGTCTTCCCCATGCTGTTCCCATGTCATTTGAGCACTGTTCTGATACTTTTGTGACATTTTTAGGGTTTATCCATGCTGCCGGGGGTCATGCCAGAAAAATACTCGGGTCTCCCATAGGATAACATTGGGCTTGGTGCTCGGGCCGAGTACATGAGTATCTTGGGATGCTTGGCCCGAGCTTTGAGCACCCGAGCATTTAAGTACTTGCTCATCTCTAATTTCAATAGCTGCCAAGAAACCTAAGAACTGATAATCTCAGGAGAAAGGCCGAATGGCAGCGACAGAGGGACCTGACGCTGACTCCATCTACATCACCACTTCAGCAAATGTATCGCTACGTGTTACGCCAATCACAAAAGCCAGAGGGCCCCCGGCAAACAAGCAGCGGGAACCACAAAGTGGAAGAGGGCATTGGGGACCCAAGCCTTGTGGGAGAGGACACTCCTGCAGCAAACTCTCAACAGAAAACCCCAAATGGTTACATTGAATACCTAAATGAGTGCAGCAGGAAAGACCCTTCAATATTGATATCAATAGAGTTTAACAAACTGGCGGCTGACATGGCAAGTAACATCATGCAAGAAAAAGAAACTGGAACAGGCTATCAAGAAAGTCCTCCAGCATCTCCAAGACTAAGTGAGCAAACAAAGAATGGATAGTGGAGCTGGAGCAGAGGGTCTCACAACTGGAGGGTGCTAACATACAGCTCTCCTCGCAGCTGAAAGAGACAACTGCGGAAGCAAAGCACTTGTCTGAGAAGGTTGAGGACCTGGAAAATAGGTCAAGGCGCAACAACCTAAGGCTAGTGGGGCTCCCCGAGTCAGTTCCTGCAGCTGAACTACAAAGACTTTGCGAAAGAAACCTACCAATGGCCCTGGGTATTAATCACGGTGGTAGGGTCGAAAAGGTTCACAGAGTTGGGCCAGTTCTACGATATTACAATTAAGGATCTGATGACCGGTCAAGTAATCATGAAATTGCTGGACTATAATGATAAGTTTGACATAATGAGAGCATATAGAAGATGTCCCCAGCCAGTGACTTGGAGGGGGATGAAAGTCATATTATTTGAAGACTATTCTGAGGAGGTGGCAAAACGCAGGAAAGCCTTTAGTAGAATATGTGCAGCACTCTATCAAGCAAAGAAAGGTTTTGCACTGGACTACCCGGCAACGCTGAGGATTTTCCAAAATGACGGTGATAACCTCATCTACATATCGGCAAGCGATGCAGAGAAAGACATGAAAAAAATACAGTGCAAGGCAAAAAGCAACGAGCGAAGAAGTCATGAAGACAGCTTCCCCTCAACACCAAAGCCCGAGAAGGCATCTGGCCAGCGCAGATGAAGCACCATTGAAATGGACTGCACCATATACTTCTTACTCTTGATGACTCTCCCCCCAGGCACTTCTACAAACAGGACAGTGTCTCCCCAAGGTGACTGGATGCTGTTGGTAACGTGTTGAGTACTGCCAGTTGATATATGTTGATATATGCTTCTTCCCACAGGTTTTTCTTTTTTTTTTTTTTCTTTTTGATAGCCCTTACTTCCTCAGAAAAAAATGTGAAGTCCACAACATTATTAGTGGTGTAAGAAGCTAGAAATACACTACAGCGTATTGAGAGCTCATTGTTTATTTGTTTTAAGGTCTAAATCTCTGTCCCCTTTCATATGTCTTTTTTCTTTCTTTTTTACCCTTTTTACCCTTTTCTAACCACCTGAGGATCTTTTTATAATCACTAGAACCCTCATAAGGAAAACAAAGGAAGAGCAAGAGGTTATAGACTGTAGTGACAGGGACTATGAAGGTCATTTCTTGGAATGTGAAAGGCCTAAGATCTCTGAATAATAGAATGAAGATACTGAGACATCTGAAAAGGCACTCGCCTGATATTGTATTTCTTCAAGAAACCCATCTAAAGGAAGAGGATTTTTTAGGCTCAGCAAATGGTGGGTGGGGAAAGTAGTGGGCTCGTCAGCTCAAGGTAGACACCCAAGGGTAATGATACTGTTCCATCGTAATTTTGTATTTAATTTGCTGTCCCCGGAGTGTGATGATCAGGGGGGATGGGTTTGGGTCACCATAGAGCATGGGGGAGAAGTCTATTCAATCTATAATGTATATGGACCTAATGGCCAGGAAAAAAGGGAAGGAAAGGAAAGCACAAAAGGCCCTCTTGCAGAATACTGGAAAGCCCAGCCGACAGCCAGACTACAAAGTATAAGAGCAGCAAGTGAGAAGGCTGAGGGTGAGTGGAGTTTTAGTGCTAGTATTTCTTGAATAGCACAAACCATAGCCCCCCATATCACCAATTGGTGGGTATAGTAGATGTGGTATACTGTCTATCTCTTATATAAAATACTTATTCCCTGGATTGTACTGCCATTACCTTGGGAGTTATAAATCATATATGGTGTAACTATTGTGAGGGTTGAATCTGTTCCCTAGATATTACTGTATCGTGCATCTCTTAGTGCCATGAGGTACTTAAACATGCTATGTAACCTCCTGTGATTTTCCAGACTTGATTGTATTATGTTTTCATTGTGAGTCCATATTGTATCTTTGTGATCTAGTGTAAAGAATTTTCTATTGTATTGCTTTTAAGGACACTATTTAAGGGAGTAGGAGAATTTTTCCTTCCTTCCTGGGCTCTCATCTGGTGGTGCTTCAGGTGTACAGGGAGCTAGACTTCCTGGTTGTCATGCTGGTTTCTCTGCAGTCTGCGTAGTAGTTCCTGCAGCTTGGTTCCAGTAACCGGATTGTTAGGGGAGAGTTAGGGTGACTCTTTTGTCCCTGTGAGGTATTCTCTTCCTGTCCTATGACCCCAGTTGCAAGGGTCTCTCACCTTTCTGGGTGTACTGGTATGGGCCTAGTGTGGCTCCAGTACCAGGTCAGCTCTCCTAGCTGTTGTCAGTTCTAAAGTGACTGCACACACTCCGCTGTTTCTCCTTCCAGGACCCGTATTTATAGGGGGAACTCGCTTAAGGTAACCAGTGGAGCTTCCCCTAGAGGCCTGAGGTGAAAAGCGGTGTAAAAGGTGTTTTGTTAGTGGTGAATCCTGCTTGCTGTACCATTTGTGTACCAAGAGTTCTGTGGTGCCCCAACCAGGGTGCCAGGGTGTCACATAAGCAGGGTCGGGCCTGGTTAGTACTTGGATGGGAGACCGCCTGGGAATACCAGGTGCTGTAGGCTTTTGCTTTTCCGTCTTTCCTCTAGCAGGGGTCACTATCCTCTATGGCTCCTGACGGCACTGCTCCTGGTCAGTGGCATGGGCTCCTCCTACATCTATGTCATCTTTACCGCACAGATGACAGTCAGGGAGTTCAGTGGCTCAGAAGAGGGCATTCAATCTCTTATCCTTTCAAGGGGGCCAGCAAAAAAGTGAAGGAAAGGAAAGCACAAAAGGCCCTCTTGCAGAATACTGGAAAGCCCAGCCGACAGCCAGACTACAAAGTATAAGAGCTGCAAGTAAGAAGGCTGTCTCTGCCTATGGCCATACCACCCTGAACACGCTCAATCTCGTCTGATCTTGGAAGCTAAGCAGGATTCAGCCTGATTAGTACTTGGATGGGAGACCACCTGGAAATACCAGGTGCTGCAGGCTTTTCCCTTTCCGTCTCCCATTGAAGAAGCACGAACGATCATAATACGCGAAACGCGCGTTGGAGTCCGGCACTTGTGGGGGGGTCCCCTGTTCTCAGCACTAAGCACTTTACTTGGTATGATGTTTACCTCTATGCTCTGAGATTGCACTTATGTAATGGCAATATAGACTTAATACATGGGTTACTGCAGTTTGAGTACCTGTTTAACAATACAATTACTGAAATATATCTGTTAAACCATTCTGTATGTGACCCTTTTATGTACAAATTGCCTTAAATGAATCATGCAACAGCTCTATGAGCGTATTAATGGATTGATGTACCAATGAATTTGCTGTGCAATTTTTAAATATCACCTACTCCATGTATGTATGTTTCCTAAAAAATATATACTTTTGTAAGCATAAACTCATATGTTTCTCCTGTTTAAAATACAAAGTATAAGAGCAGCAAGTGAGAAAGCTGTCTCTGCCTACGACCATACCACCCTGAACACGCACCATCTCATCTGATCTCGGAAGCTAAGCAGGGTCAGGCCTGGTTAGTACTTGGATGGGAGACTGTCTGGGCATACTAGGTGCTGTAGGCTTTTGCTTTTCCGTCTTTCCTCTAGCAGGGGTCACTATCCTCTATGGCTCCTGTCGGCACTGCTACTGGTCAGTGGCATGGGCTCCTCCTACATCTATGTCATTGTGGCACCCCATGGGTTAATATGCCACAATAACACCACATAGGTTCTCTCCCCACTACACACTGACAAACACTAGCACCTCTGGGCCAGGAGGGGTAGCACCACCTGCTCCCTTAAATACTCCAGCTCATGAGGGAGAGCTCAGTTCAGCTCAGAGCAGGGCTGGGAAGAGGACACTTAGAGCAGAGTTAGCTCAGTGCAGACCTAGCAAGGGTCTGAGGAACAGGAGAACTACAGACTGAGGAACACGTCTGGGAGCTGGAGTGATACCTTCACTTGCCCCAGAAGAGCGCACGGAACGGACACCGGATCCGGTACTGTGTCTGGCACCCACAGCACAGTGAATCCAGGAACAGTGGGATTTCTAGATGCCCCTAGTACCAGTGCAAAGCAACACGGAGGGGTCAGCACAACACAGAGGACTCAAGTTGCCTAGCCAAGTGGTACCAGCAGAACACAGAGAAAGAGTGAGAAGTCCCAGCAGCTTAGCTAGAAGCAGCAGCTCAGGATACACACACAGCGCAGCACGAGGAAGCTAATGACCCGGACAGGGTGGGGAGAGAGCTTAGCCCCATTACAGACTCTGTGGACTATAACCTGCAACAACATCTGCAGTAAAGCTTTGGAGAACAGCAAAACTGTGAGTCTGTGTATTGATTGCAACCTTTGCCCTACATTCAGTAACAGAGAGCTACCAGCCTGTCAGCTCTGCACACGGATTAGAAGGAGCTGCAGCATCAGGAGAAGAGGAGAATTGCATCTTTGACAACACAAACGTGAGTGTGTGTCCTTTAACCCCGTCTTCACCATTCATATCCATTATAGACTATACCATCACTGCCACGGGAATACAGTTCTACCGACTGGGAAATATTACACCTAAGCTGCCATTCCATCATCCTCGGAGGTTCTGCAGCAGCGGCGGCCCCATCACTGGCCGCATATGGTGGGTGGCGTCACGACTGACAATCCCCTGTAAATACACCCCTTTTATTTGCCAGGGCCGGGAAACGGACTGAACCAGGACCACCCGTGACTTCCCCCGCAGCATACACGGTCCGGTAACCGAGTACCCTCGTCCCAGTGGGCTCGACAAAATGCGTCACAAACAGGATCTACCGTACCCGTCAAAACGGGCAGCGTGTGCCGTGATTGATGTGAAAAACGTTTTTTGAACTGTGCCATCTGAACTGTATTTTTGAGAAACCGCCTTTTTGGAGCGCGCGGCGCGCAGGAAAGATAGGGGGCGGTACCTTGCATTGGCGCAACCCAGCCTCCTCCCTTTGTGCTGACGACATCCGTGGGGGAAAAAGATCCTGGTGACCCCGGAACCTTCCATAGACATCCGGACGGAAGGGGAAGACGGAGGGCGGATATTAACTAGGGGCCCAAAATGTCGCGGCCCGATGCACAAGGCGGCGAAAGAGCAGCCGGTGCAGCTGCAGCGCCGGACCCAGCGACAGTACCTGGCGCTGCAGCGTTGCAAGGATCAGCACCCATCATGCCGTTCCTGATGCCGTATACTCCAGGGGCAATGTGGCTGCCCTAATACTCCGGTGAGCCTAAATACATTAACTGACTTTATGCTAAAGATAAAAGAATATTATGTGATGTCTGAAGCCCAGCGTGTAGGAATGATAATGGGACAGTTAACGGGCAATGCACGGCGTGAGGTTGCGTCCTGGCTGGACACAGATAAGGACACTGTAGAGCATCTAGTAGCCAGACTGAAAGCAACGTTTGAATCGGCTGCTGATACCCAGGCAGATAGGTTTTTTTTGCATGCCACCAAAAACCTAAACAAGTGCCAGGGGGGAACT